>ML785951.1:406961-429806 GCA_009831015.1 Picea engelmannii
CTACGTTTCAACATCTGTGATTCAGCATTTGTGTTTCAGCATCTACGTTTCAACATCTGAGATTCAGCATTTGTGTTTCCCATACACAATCGATTGCCATCAATGACAACCTTGATCATCTGCGTCATCTCTGCTGTAGCCATTTTTCCAACATCTCCGTTAGCCGATCTAAGTCATAAAGAAAGCAAAAAGAAATAAAGAAAAATAACAAAAGGAAAAACACTAACCTAATAAATAACTAATTACTAAAGTTTCTAAGAACAATTAACTATATATATATATGTACAATTTGTATATACAATAGTTCTATTTATAATATATATACAAAATATACAAATTACGAATTTTAATCTAAATTCGTGAAAATCGAATGTAAATTGCTCTTTCAAACTATAATGAAATTACTATCTAATCCTTTTGATTTATTTTCTTAAAATTTTATGCTCAAGAAATCGAATATCGAAATGTCTAATTGCAAATAGAAATAACAGATAGTAGAAAATATTTTGACTACAAGAAAATTCTATATTCATTAAACTAATGAAATTAGATAAACAAACTGACCTGTTATCGCATTCGATATCTTGTCCTTTATGTAACGTTCAGTCACCTTTATCTGATGAGTAAAAACTACTACAGATTTTGAGATTGCTCCCAATAAATATGAAGCAATAGTGATGGAATTCGAATGATAGAACACGTAAGAGATACGATCACAACAATCTCATAATTTTACAAGCAGCCACAATAAGATAAATCTTGCTGTGAGAACTTGCATATAAACGTTCAATCAAAGATAAAGATAAATCTCTTAATTCAAGTTTGAACGAATGATTACTGTGTGTTAAATCTGGAACATGAAACATGGATAATATATAAACTTGTATCATACCAGCTTGTAGTAAACCATGACAGTGAAAGAAATCATAATCTATTTACAAATTGAAATAAACATGACTTGAATAAAATCGCAATACGGAAAAGCTAAAGCTGTGACGAGTATTATATTCCATTCAAGTCTATAAATGAAAAATTCATAGTCTTTCCCCTGGGTGAGATGATCCCTTGTTTACAAGATAACATGCTTATATAGTTTCCAGGAAACAAAATTGTTTCCTGTTGATAATATCAAATATGTTCCAAAAATATGGGGGATGCAACCTCCCTGATTTTACTAGATATCAAAACTATCAAGAGTCTAATTTTGTCTATCAAAATGGATAACAGACATGGCATAGGAGATCTTCAAAAGTGTCTCCTATCATCTTAGAAATGATGGACTCCTTAATCTTCCTGAAAATAAATGAAAATAAGAAAATTTCAGATATGTCTTCAATCATCAAATCAAACACTTCGAATTTTCTTAAATGGCTATAGAATCTTACGATTCTGTAGCTAGTTAAAATAGCACATGCAATCTTAAAAAATAAAAGAAACTAATTCTAATAATAAAAACATTTTATCTAATCAAATCAAATATCCTACTCTAAAAACAACAAATGATTATGCTAACTAATTCATACCTCAAATCACAAACCGAATCATGTCAAGAAACTTTGGAATTTATGATAGTTGTGGCTGCCTCTACATTTTTGAAAATGACAGATCCTGTAGTTTTTAGGCGTTTATCCTTTGCTTGGGTTAATCATTGGAGTCTATTGTTCTCATTTGTCAACATATCCACTTGGTATTTTAAATATTTAAGTCATGATTGTAGCAGTGGAACATCGGTATAATACATGTCTATCCAAGATCGACATAACTCACACTGTGACTATAAAGAATGTGCATGAACAACATTATGGGTTGGTGAATCCTCCATGTGAATGGTAGGATTATCGCAGAGTTGAATGCCAGGAAATTCTGAGTTACCCTTTAGAGAAGGAGGCAAGTTTTTAACATAGTCGTAGGGTCTATCAGGGTAAATCTGGTATGACACGGGGTCCTCTTCAGCCAAGAATCTTTCGATTTCCGAGTCTGAATTTTCGCTCACATCAATCATGTTGTTTGTGTCTGCACAGGGTTTGATTTTATTTTGAACACTTCATGAAATCAAACGACCAACCCTTTTATTCTTGAAATTAACATCGACGTTGCCCTTGTGCTTCTTCCCTATAGGTTTCATAACAGTTTTAGTGGAACTCTTTGGGTTTGAGACTGGTCGATTGTCCTCTTGGAAAACATTAGGGCAGTTTGAGGGTTCATTATTAGGGGAAAAATCACAGGTCTGGAGCGGTTGGGAAAAGTTCGTAGGGTTCACAAGGGTTTCCACGATAACTGGCTTATCGACCTGTCCCAACTCATGGTCACCAAAACCATTTTGTATGATAAATGAATCCCAACAGTCATTTTGGGACTGTAACTAGTGCGCAAGGATAATGTTAATGAGCCCATCGTGAAATAAACTTGAATCTGACCTCTATTTCCTAAACCGTTTACCCATCTTATACAAACTTCTGAGCAGAAAGTAGGGCATATTCAACGGGAAGCCAATGAAACTCATAAACAAGCACAAATGATATAGGAACACTAATCTAAATATTCCTTCACACGTAATGAATTTCTTCACAATAGCAAGTAGATCATGCCAACTAGGTTTTAAGTATGAAACTGGCATACCTCGATTGCAACTAGTAATTTTTTGTGAGGTGAACATCAAAGTCTAGGGGACCTCTTCAACTTTCGCATTCTTGAACCATTTTTGCCCGACAGCTGGAAAACCCATGGCTTGGCTTAATAACTCTTCTATTACTTCTAACTACATGTCACATATCTTTTCCCTATAGCCATCAAAGGTCAAGGTAAACTCTTGGGTGACTCAAAGATTGAAACCCTTAAATTTTTTGATGAACAAATGCCAACCATTCCTTTGTAAATCATCCATGGAATTATCATATGATAGCAGGGTTTGGATGCCATTCGGCTCAACCCTTACCACTGGAGCCATGTTGAACAAACTAGTAATTAACAGAGAAAACACAGGTAGGGTTTGGAAGAAAGCCACAGAGCCATAACCCCGATCCTTACCAATACTTGTTGTGATAATTGAAACAACGAGAAGGGTGTTAATCACTAAGTGTGTGAGCGACTTCATGAATCCCGAGACGATGCAGAAGAGTGATGGCATGCTGTACTTCAAATGCCACCTTGTCATTGGGTACGTACTAGGATCAGAGCACTTTAAAAACCATAATACGCGCATTCATAGTTTGATAGCAAAGATAGATGAGTTTACAAAAATTGAATAGTCAAAAGCTTCATGAAAGAAATACGATCGAAAATCAAACCAAAATCAATATAAAAATTGAATATCAAATGGTGGGGGGTCTTTCATTCATGCAACCAATAATCTCTTAGGCATGCTTAGAATCAAAAGGATCACAAACAAGGAGAGCAACATGCTCATAGCAAGAAATCACAATTTTGTAATAAACCATATGAGCAGTCTCCCTTTAACGAAATTTTCAAAAATGTAATGGCAATTCCAGCTACAAGTTTTCATGCTTACAATCATGAAAAGAAAATTCGAAAAGACGATAGGTAAAAATCAATTATTTACAACTGTCGTTTAGTGAAATGCTCATGATGAGCAAATAAAACTTTATAGACCCTGTGTAGGCAGCTTATAAAAATAATAATTATATACTCGCTGCCAACAATGGCGACATGTTGGGAGAGACAGTTATCTCTGCCAAATGAACGAGTTTAGATTAGAATGATCAGAAAAAAATTTGAATCGAAAACAACCGAAAATTTGTTTGAGCATCTCAAGTAATTATAATGCAGTCCGGTTTCAGACAACTGTTATTTTTAAAGGGACGAAAACTGACGACAATCTTAACAGAAGAGAGTCACGATGTTAAAGTTAAAATCTTCAATACTATTGATAGGGCCACTACTGCTAGAAGGCATCCATAGCCTCGACAGGGATGCCAATTAACCCACTTTGATATATGTATCCTGTCAAGAAATTCTAGATCAGAACGAAGGATATTTAAGGTCAAAACAGAATCCATATCTGAGAATTTTCTTATACCTGACATTGCTTCACTGCTAGCGGGCCTGTTTGGTACCCCGACAAAGTTATCTTGGCGTCATTCATGCATTCACCCGCCGCCAGCAGACCTGTTTAGTATCCCGATGGGTTTACAAGCACTTCCCACAGCTCTTATGAAAATTTATTTAGTTTTTAAAGATATTTAATAGAGCGAGGTGATGCTGAAAATTCTAGTTTTTTAACACATCTTAGTATGTCACAGACCTTGAAGAAATTTCTTAGCTGTCCTTCATCAAGATTTAGAAATAGTTTGTTAATAAAACTGACTTTCAAGAGCAGGGAGACATCTTTGAGTTGTTTTCTTAAGGAACAGGGATAGCATAAAAATAATTTTTATGGATAATTGTGAAAACCTTAAGTTGCAGATTGAAATCAGGAAACAATTTTCAAACAATAAGTTATCTTCAATAGGGTTGCAAAATCAAAGAAATACAACAATTGATGTTTTAACAACTTTCAGTAGTCATTTTCGAGGGCAAATTTTTCTATTATTTTTGTCCGAACTAGCCTGTGGTGCAGGCATATGTGTTTGAAAAGAAAGACTGATAAGCATAAATGAGAACCAGAAAATAAAAACAAATAGCAAACAAAACATAAAATATTTACAAAGGGTGTATCTGAAAACATCATGTAAAAAAAAAAATCCTTTGGGAGACTGAAAGAAAATAGAAAAATCATGTTTGATGTGAAAGCAATCCTACTTGTGGTACCTTGGGTCAGGGTTGAATTTATGATTCAGATTTATTTATCTCTTTACTTTCCATTTAAAATTTTCATAATAATACTGGAGCTTTGAAAAGAAATATTCAACGAAAAGCAGAGATAAAAGGATTACACGGACTTCCCTAACAATAATCATGTTATGGTTCTCGTGGTGCGCCCACTTGCGTTCATGACTGCATTATTACAAAGAGAAATAGTGAGAAATAAAACTAAAAGAAAACCTATTCCTAAACCTACCCTAACTACTAAACAAATCAGAGTACTACGTGAAGTCATGTTTCCAATGTAGCCATTGGAGTAACTCCCATCCTGCAATGGAAACAAAATCAAACATTACTAACAAGAATGATAATATATCAAAAAATGACATAAATATATCACACTTACCTTCATAATCATTATTTAGAAACAAAGTAAGTATGATGTTACCATTCCCTCGAAAATTCTTGATGTATGAATCCTCCAGCCATTGTGCAATTTTGTCGTGATAAGGATCATAATGGCATGGGTGAGTGTAAGTAAGTTTGAAAAACTTGTCAAGATTATGAGGAAATGAAATAACCATCAGCCAAGGCTGAAATGCCCCATCCTCCTGACAATTCTCTAAGTGTTCATTAGTTTCTTCACATGGAGGATCTAAAAGAAATATGTCACGCTTACTTCCAAGATACTTAGGTAAAAAGAAAGCAAGCATAACTTTATCTTTATTATGAAATTTTTTTATATATGAATATTCAAGCCATCCTAAGATCCTGTCACAAAAATGAGGATGCAAACCACGACTTTGATGAAACAAATATATCGATGGGGAAATCATCATAAGAGGATTCGTGACGTTAATTAGAACATTGGTTTGAGTGTTTTCTTTGATGATATTGATCATTTCAAAATGTGAAGCATAAACATTAAGATTCGAGCTAATCAAAGAATGAATATGAAATGTAGAATGTTTGATCTCCATAAGATATAGTGCATTGTCTTTTTCAACAATAAACTGTGTAAAATCATCTCGCAACATGTCCTTTTCCCATATGAGTGATGAAAGTGAACAAGCATCAAATCCAACTTTATCAACGTTAGGTTTGGGATTAATTCCATCAAAATTTAGCATATTGAAAGAATATGATTGTGGTAGAAAAGAGTAGGATGTTGTAGGTAAGATGTCAAGTCCAACAGAGTCTAGGAAGAGATCAGGATATAAAAAATAAAAGGAATCATAAATAATCACATGAAAAGAATCTCTTGAACTACGATAATTAAGAATGGTATTCTCAAGACATTTCTCTTCACTTTCTTTAAAACTCTTACTCTGTTTTGGTGACGAATTGATGCAGGAGCATCCACAACACATCAAGCGAGCCAACACGGAGTGGAGAACAGTTGGACAGTGCTAGCGCATATATTTTTGAAATGCTTTGGAATTTGTAGCGCAGCTCTTTCATGAAGCCATTCATAAAGAAGCGCACTTATATTGTATTATAGATAGGAAGGCATTTATTAGTTTTAATGTTGTTAGATAGGAATTTATTGTAGATTTGATAGTTGTAAAATTCGAGAGGGAAAACGGAATATAGGCACCCTCCTTTGTACATGGTAACATTAGCAATTATCAAACAGGAGTAAGCAGAGCAGAGCAGAGGGCTTGTGAAGAACACCCATGTACAGATTGAATTAATAGAAGAGAGTCTTTGATTCAGCTATATGGTTTGTGTTGTTTCTCTGTGTTGATATTATGCTCATGAATTTTTTCTTTCTGTCATACGTTTACTTTGATATTCTATGTATGTGATTTCATAGTTGATTAGAAGTCTGAGAGAAAGGGAGGAGAATGAGTTTCAATTGCTTCTCTGTCTAAGCCAGGAGATTCCTGCATAGAGTGCAGTTGAATTCATCTGCATAGAGTGCATTGATGAGATCAGATAGTTGAACTCTTATTCTCATCTGCCCAGAAGTTGAATTGGGTTATTAGAGCCGTGCAGGTGAAGTGAAGGCCAAGGTTGGAGTCTCGGTAGATAGTCTGAGAAGAGGAAGGCAGGGGTTACTATGGCTGCGAGTGCACAGGACCTGAAAAAATTCGACACTTAGAGAACTGTTGAAGGTCGAGCACATAGAGTGTGTGAAAGGTCTCTGAGGGAATCAGATTCTACAAGCTCAGGAGGGATAGTTCCATTGTGAACACTGTAGGCATAGACCCAAGAGAAGTTCCGAACAGGGCAGAGTTTGGAACGAAAGGATTCTCCAAAGAAGGAGAATTGACGACCAGGGTTTGCAGGTGAGGCTCGCGAAATCCCACCGATCGTAGGATCTTGGAAAAGCTACGTGGGAGTTAGTCCTTAGCCGCAGGAGGGAATAGACCATCGCATATCGGCACATCGGGGTTTGCAAGGGAAAGAGTTTCATACTCTTTGAAATCGCGAATAGTGATTCCCCGATTTGATCAGAGCCGTCGATCGCTACAGAGGCACGTGGCACGAGATCCCAGAGGTCGGGGTTCAGCATTCGGTAATTCTCGTTGCAAAGGAATTTCGACCAGGGAAACCGTGATCCTGCGATTCCCGATAAGGGAGAGAGAGGAGGTGACGTGGCATGGGATTTGCACATGTGCATATCGGCATTCGGGGTTCGGAGTTTTGTGGCGCAAGTGAATTGCGGCATTGCAAGTGTCGATTTCCCGATAGGGAAATCCCCGACAGGACGGGGGAATTGACCGTTGACCATCGGAGATCGGGGTTCGGGGTTTTGAATTGCATGAGAACGTGCACACAGGGTTCGCGACAACGCGAAACCCGATTTCCCGAGACAACTACTGTGAGATCGTCAGAGTATCCTGTGGGTGACTAAAGGTTCCAATATGGGATAGAAGAGGGATATAACTCTTCGGGCCAAAGTATAGAAGGTCCTGGTGAGAGCGGGTTGGACCGTGAGGGTTGTGATTTCGCGTCAAGTGGTATCAGAGCAGGAGAAGAGTTCTCTTTTTTCCGGTAGAATAGAGAAGCGGATTACACCATGCCGCCTAGAAGAGAAAGGCAGTCACCTGATCGGGAAGATAGGGACGTGCGAAGAAGGGGTAGGCCAGCAGGAAACCCAGAGATGGAACGACAGATACGATATCTCAGGGCGAGACTCGAAGAGATGGAGACCACCCAAAGGCGCGGAGTCGGCGTTGGAGAGTTCAGTGATTCCGAGGTGGAAGAGGAAGTTGGACACGATGCAGAAGAGGTCTCAGCAGAGGATGCATCAACAGAGCGGTTGATCAGAGCCATTGCCAGAATGAGCTCAAAGACAAAAATGGACATTCTTGTCTATGAGGGGAGTCTAAATGCAGAAGAGTTGCTGGATTGGATCCGAGCACTCGACACCTACTTCGATTACGAGGATATCGAAGAGGACAAGAAGGTAAGGCACGCTGTTACAAAGTTGAAAGGACATGCAGCCTTATGGTGGGATGAGTTGCAAGTTGATAGGCGCTGCAAAGGAAAACTGAAAATCAAGAGCTGGGATAGGATGATCGCGAAGATGAAGGCGAAATTCATTCCCAGAGATTATCAAATCACACTATTCAGGCGAATGCAGAACCTAAGACAGAAGATGATGACGGTGAAAGAATACACCGAGGAGTTCTACGGGTTCAACATTCGAGCTGGTCATCGGGAGAGTGATGACGAGAAGGTGGCGAGATACCTAAATGGGTTGAGATATGAAATTCAGGATGAGTTAAGCATGCTAACCATCCGGACGGTGGAATATACTTACCAATTGGCTCTGAAAGCCGAAGAGAAGCTGAGCCGCAAGCAAGGTCGGTGAGGGCGAGGCAGAAGCCAGCCCAGAGGCAAGGCGGTTGCCCAAGAAATAATTCAGAAGCCCAAGGAGGAATGGCAGAACCCTCAGGGTAAGATTGAAAGAGGTGGAACCTCACAACAGAGGCAGCAATATGCTAATCCGAGGAGGCAGCATACCGAACAGGGTGGCGGTTATGTTGACGTGAACACTTTTCCTCGTACCCGAGGTAGAGGAAGAAGTCGAGGTGGAGTTATCACATGTTTTACGTGTGGAAGGGATGGACACAAAGATGTTGACTGTCCAGACAGGAAAGTGGACAGAGGAGAAACTCAAATCACTGAGGCGCAGAGGCGTGATGCTGAGAACGAAGATGCTGACAGCGAAAGATCGCTTGGGATGCATAAAATTCTTTTGACACCTGAGAAAGAGGTGGAAAGCTCAGTGCAGAGGAGAAGACTATTCAGGACGGCTTGTACAGCCAAGGACAGGAAATGCAAGGTCATAGTTGACAGTGGGAGCACCGATAATCTCATTTCAACCGAGATGGTGGAAAAGTTAGAGATGGAAACAACTAAGCACCCGAGTCCATATAAAGTCTCGTGGTTACAGAAAGGACACCGGGTAAGTGTCACTAAACAATTCTTAGTTAAATTCAAGATTGGAAATTACCATGATGAGATTCTGTGTGATGTCATTCCCATGGATGTGTGTCATATATTTCTAGGTAGACCATGGCAGTATGACAGAAATGTGGTTCATGACAGGAGGATGAACACATACACTTTGGAGAAGGATGGGAGAACACACAGATTGCTTCCGATAAAGGATAAAGAAGTGAAGCCGGAAGTAAACAGCACCATACTTCTTATGAGTGGGAAGGAACTTCTCACAGAGATGGAGAAGAACGAAGATCCACAATTCTTCGTTGTCAGGAAGCCGAGAATTGTCCTGACAAGCACAAGAGTGGACGACTTGCCAGAAGAGATTCAGGAACTGTTGGGGGAGTTCGTTGATATCATCGTGGACGAACTACCTCGTTCGTTGCCACCGATGCGGAGTGTGAGTCACCACATTGACCTCATACCAGGAGCCAGTTTACCGAATAAAGAAGCATACAGACTGACACCTCAAGAGAACGAGGAGGTCAAAAGGAAGGTACAGGATCTGCTGGATAAAGGAATGGTTAGAGAGAGCCTGAGTCCGTGTGTTGTTCCGACAGTACTAATTCTGAAGAAGGATGGAGGCTGGAGGATGTGTACAGACTCCAGAGCGATATATAAAATCACCATCAGATACAGATTTCCACTGCCGAGGATGGATGATCTGATGGATTGCCTAAGTGGGGCAAATTATTTTTCAAAGATTGATCTGAAGAGCAGATATCATCAGATTCGCATGAGAGAGGGAGATGAATGGAAAATAGCATTCAAAACAAACGAAGGTTTATACGAATGGCTGGTCATGCCATTTGGTCTGACAAACGCACCAAGCACATTCATGAGACTGGTGAATGAAGTCCTGAGGGAATTCATTGGTAAGTTTGTAGTCGTATATCTGGACGACATATTGATTTTTAGTAAGACCAAGGCCGAGCATTTGAGACATTTGGCTACTGTAATGAGGAGACTGCAGCAAGAGAAGCTGCTGATCAATTTGAAGAAATGCTCGTTTTTGCAGACAGAGCTCATTTATTTGGGTTTTGTAATCTCGACGAATGAATTGAAGATGGATCCTGAGAAGGTAGAAGTAATCAGCAATTGGCCATCACCGAGAAACATTTTTTAGGTAAGGAGCTTTCATGGTTTGGCTAGTTTCTACAGAAAGTTCATTCGAAATTTCAGTGGAATTAGCGCAGCAATGATGGATACAGTGAAGAAACGACATAAATTTTTTCACTGGATAGCAGAGGCTGAAAGGAGCTTCAATCTGTTGAAGCGAAAGATCACAGAGCAACCAGTTCTGGTGTTGCCTGACTTTCAAAAAACATTCCAAGTGAAATGTGATGCCAGTGGATATGCTATTGGAGGGGTCTTGAGTCAAGATGACAGACCTGTGGCATATTTCAGCGAAAAACTGGATGATGCAAAGCTAAAATACTCCACGTACGACAAAGATTTTTATGCCATCATACAGGCATTAAAGAAGTGGAGGCATTACTTGATACCCAAAGAATTTGTATTGTATAGTGACAATCATGTGTTGCAGTTTGTGAGTCAACAAGAGAAGTTGAACCAGAAGCATGCAAAATGGGTAGAGTACATGCAAAATTTTACATTTGTGATCAAACATATTTCAGGAACTGCTAACAAAGTGGCTGATGCTTTGAGCAGGAAATGTTTGTTGCTGCAAGAGTTTACAGTCAAAACCTTGGGTTTTGAGAATCTGAAAGACATGTATGTAGGTGATGCAGATTTCGGGGAAGCTTATGAAGCAGCCGAGAATCCAGTTCTCAGGGATCGGAGTCTGTGGCTAGAATATATGATCTAGGAAGGATTGTTGTTCAGGGACAATCAACTGTGCATTCTGAATTGCTCCATGAGGGAGAATTTGGTGAAGGAAAAGCATAGTGGAGGATTAGCAGGTCATTTTGGACATGATAAAACATTCACAAAGCTGAGCGAATCATATTATTGGTCGGGGATGCGCACTGATGTCAAACGGTTTGTTCACAGATGCAGGATATGTCAACATTCGAAGGGCCGAAAGCAGAATGCTGGGTTATATCACCCATTGCCCATACCTGAAAGGCCATGGGAAGCCATCAGTATGGATTTTGTTTTTGGTTTGTCGAGGACGCAAAGAGGAGTTGATTCCATATTTGTGGTGGTGGACAGGTTTTCAAAGATGGCACATTTCATACCGTGTCAGAAGACCAGCGATGCGACCCACATCGCGAATTTGTTTTTCAAAGAAATCGTCAGATTGCATGGATTGTCGAGAAGCATAGTCTCGGATCGGGATATGAAATTCATAGGTCATTTTTGGAGGACGCTATGGAAGAAGATGGGAACTAATTTGGCATTTAGTTCGGCTTATCATCCGCAGATGGATGGCCAAACAGAAGTGGTGAATAGGAGTCTGGGGGATTTACTGAGAAGCTTGGTGACCGAGCACCACAGCAGTTGGGATCAGATATTGCCACAGGCAGAATTTGCGTACAACGATTCGGTGAATCGGAGTACAGGAAAAATCCCATTCCAGATTTTGTATGGGACACAGCCGAGGGGAGTTTCTGAGCTCAGGGAGTCAGGACAGGCTGAAACTAGTAGCGTAAGCGCTGAAGAGTTCGCTGAAGCGATGGAGGAACTTCACACGAAGGTGAAGCAGCGACTGTAGAAATCAAATCAAGAGTATAAGCGCAGAGCCGACCAGCGGAGAAGACAACTTCGGTTCGAAGTTGGTGACATGGCTCTGGCGCACTTAAGGAAAGAAAGGTTCCCAAGGGGAACATATAACAAGCTCAAGATGAAGAAGATTGGGCCATGCAAAGTCCTGAAGAAATTCGGGGAGAATGCATATGAGCTTGAGTTGCCGGATGGCATCAGGATATCTCTTATTTTTAATATTTCGGATTTATACCCATATAAGTTTGATGAAGCAGAAGCTGGAACTGAGGAACCAGTGATCCAGTGGAAAAAGAAATTACCCGTTGCACAGAAGCCACAGATGGAGTGCATATTGGATAAACGAGTTGGAAGGAAGACCAGGAGGAAGCAGTATTTTGAATACCTGGTGAAATAGAAGAATCACCCAGTGGAGGATGCTAGTTGGGAGACAGAAGCAGTGATACAGAAGCATGGACACACCCTGCAAGAGCTCATGGACAGGAGTGCATGAAAATTTTCGAGCCGAGGAGTATGATGCAGGAGCATCCACAACACATCAAGCGAGCCAGCACGGAGTGGAGAACAGCTGGACAGCGCCAGCACATATATTTTTGAAATTCTTTGGAAGTTGTAGCGTCGATCTTTCATGAAGCCATTCATAAAGAAGCACACTTATATTGTATTATAGATAGGAAGGCATTTATTAGTTTTAATGTTGTTAGATAGGAATTTATTGTAGATTTGATAGTTGTAAAATTCGAGAGGGAAAACGGAATATAGGAACCCTCCTTTGTACATCGTAACATTAGCAATTATCAAACATGAGTAAGCAGAGCAGAGCAGAGGGCTTGTGAAGAAAACCCATGTACAAATTGAATTAATAGAAGAGAGTCTTTGATTCAGCTATATGGTTTGTGTTGTTTCTCTGTGTTGATATTATGCTCATGAATGTTTGCTTTCTGTCATACGTTTACTTTGATATTCTGCGTATGTGATTTCATAGTTGATTAGAAGTCTGAGAGAAAGGGAGGATAATGAGTTTCAATTGTTTCTCTGTCTGAGCCAGGAGATTCCTGCATAGAGTGCAGTTGAATTCATCCGCATAGAGTGCGTTGATGAGATCAGATAGTTGAACTCTTATTCTCATCTACCCAGAAGTTGAATTGGGTTATTAGAGCCGTGCAGGTGAAGTGCAAGACAAGGTTGGAGTCTTGGTAGCTAGTCTGAGAAGAGGAAGGCAGGGGTTACTGTGGTTGTGAGTGCACAGGACCTGAAAAAATTCGACACTTAGAGAACTGTTGAAGGTCGAGCACATAGAGAGTGTGAAAGGTCTCTGAGGGAATCAGAGTCTACAAGCTCAGGAGGGATAGTTCCGTTGTGAACACTGTAGGCATAGACCCAGGAGAAGTTTCGAACAGGGCAGAGTTTGGAATGAAAGGATTCTCCAAAGAAGGAGAATTGACGACCAGGGTTCGCAGGTGAGGCTCGCGAAATCTTGTCGATCGTAGGATCTTGGAAAAGTTGCGTGGGAGTTAGTCCTTAGCCGCAGGAGGGAATAGACCATCGCATATCGGCACATCGGGGTTTGCAAGGGAAAGAGTTTCATACTCTTTGAAATCGCGAATAGCGATTCCCCGATTTGATCAGAGTCGTCGATCGCTACAGAGGCACATGGTGCGAGATCCCGAGAGGTCAGGGTTAGACATTTGGTAATTCTCGTTGCAAAGGAATTTCAACCGGGGAAACCACGATCCCGTGATTCCCGATAAGGGAGAGAGAGGAGGTGATGTGGTGTGGGATTTGTGCACGTGCATATCAGCATTCTGGGTTCGGAGTTTTGTGGCGCAAGTGAATTGCGGCATTGCAAGTGCTGATTTCCCGATAGGGAAATCCCCGACAGGACGGGGGCATTGACCGTTGACCATCGGAGATTGGGGTTCGTGGTTTTGAATTGCATGAGAACGTGCACAGAGGGTTCACGACAACGCAGAACCCGATTTCCCGAGACAACTTCCAGGAGATCATCAGAGTATCCTGTGGGTGACTAAAGGTTCCAATAAGGGATAGAAGAGGGATATAACTCTTCAGGCCAAAGTATAGAAGGTCCTGGTGAGAGCGGGTTGGACCGTGAGGGTTGCGATTTCACGTCACGAATTCCTCAACATAATATGATCATCTGGATTTGCCTTCTGTGTGATAGATAATTCAAAATTTATGTGACAAACGTCTAGTCTTTCTTGTGGATAAAGTACATTTTGAGGACAAAGGTTTAAAGTTTCTTCTTCTAGTTGTGTATCTTCTTCTCTAATCAGTTTCATAGGAGTATTAGAACGTTCAAGATGATTTTCGTCACTTAAGTGTTCTTCAATGACTGATTTTAAATATTGATTAGAGCATGAGTTATAAGAATGAGGATATTCACCTTGAGCCAGAAATGAATCTTCTTCCATACTGGTCGAAGACTGAAAATACAATGATTCAAAGGAAAAACCAATTTGGTTGTCAATAAGAACCTGGTCAATAGATTCTACCTCCCTAGCTTGTTCAACATTGTTGGAAGGATTCTTCTCATATTGTGAAGAAAATTGTTCTTACAGTTGAGTGATAGGATTTGCAATTGGTTCTTCGTTCGTGATTGAATATGACTGGATGGAAGGGACACAAGAATCATAGAAGAGATTTAATGCAAATGACATGTCATCGAGATTAAATTTACAGAGGATATGATAGACTCTTGTCAAAAAGTCTTCCGAAGATGAATCATCGTTGATTATCGAAGTATGAAATTCTTCACATAATTGATCGAAATCATACATTTCAAAAGCATCTAGAAATTCATATACAAATTGAAACCAATAAAAAATGTGACATACTGGAAAGGATTCAAACCAATGTTTAATCCAACCTCTAAAAGTAAAAGCGAATAGTCTGCATAAAACTCTTAAATCTGAGATGTCATGTTTGATACATTTGCACCAAAACTTGTTAAGGTGGTATTTAGCAGATGTATTGCCTCCACCATCAAAGGTGAGTTTGGATAAGCGAGAGACTGTCTCGTTGGGAACATCGGGTAATGAGAAGTTGAAAGTATGTTCCAACACAGTGATTTGGGGAGCCATGGGGAAATTGAATACATTTAAAACAAAGGCTCCTACAAGGCCAGCTTGTCAGTCGACCCTCCTTCTTGCGCCATTTGTTGATGGGCGAAAATGACCGCTCATCAACTGGAAGAGTGAGTCTGGTCCGGGGTTGTCTAATTAACCCAAGTTGTTTGGATTAACTCACCCTGATGGGTTTTGTGGCTTCGTTAGCCGATCTAAGTCCTAAAGAAAGCAAAAAGAAAAAAAGAAAAATAACGAAAGGAAAAACACTAACCTAATAAATAACAAATTACTAAAGTTTCTAAGTACAATTGACTATATATATATATATATATATATATATATATGTACAGTTTGTATCTATAATAGTTCTATTTATAATATATATACAAAATATACAAATTACGAATTTTAATCTAAATTCATGAAAATCGAATGTAAATTGCTCTTTCAAACTATAATGAAATTACTATCTAATCTTTTTTATTTATTTTCTTAAAAGTTTATGCTCGGGAAATCGAATATCGAAATGTCTAATTGCAAATAGAAATAATAGATAGTAGAAAACATTTTGACTACAAGAAAATTCTATATTCATTAAACTAATGAAATCAGACAAACAAACTGACCTGTTATCGCATCCGATATCTTTTCCTTTATGTAACATTCAATCACCTTTATCTGATGAGTAAAAATTGCTACAGATTTTGAGATTGCTCCCAATAAATATGAAGCAATAGTGATGGAATTTGAATGATAGAACATGTAAGAGATCCGATCACAACAATATCATAATTTTACAAGTAGCCACAATAAGATAAATCATGCTGTGAGAACTTGCGTATAAACGTTCAATCAAAGATAAAGATAAATCTCTTAATTCAAGTTTGAACGAATGATTACTGTGTGTTAAATCTGGAACATGAAACATGGATAATATATAAACTTTTATCATAGCATCTTGTAGTAAACCATGACAGTGAAAGCAATCATAGTCTATTTACAAATTGAAATAAACATGACTTGAATAAAACCACAATACGGAAAAGTTAAAGCTGTGACGAGTATTATATTCCATTCAAGTCTGTAAATGAAAAATCCATAGTCTTGCCCCAGGGTGAGATGATCCCTTGTTTACAAGATAACATGCTTATATAGGTTCCAGGAAATAAAACTGCTTCATGTTGATAATATCAAATATGTTCCAAAAATATGGGGGATGCAACCTCCTTGATTTTACTAGATATCAAAACTATCAAGAGTCTAATTTTTTCTATCAAAATGGATAACAGATATGGCATAGGAGATCTTCAGAAGTGTCTCCTATCATCTTAGAAATGATGGACTCCTTAATCTTCCTGAAAATAAAAGAAAATAAGAAAATTTCAGATATGTCTTCAATCATCAAATCAAACACGTCGAATTTTCTTAACTGGCTACAGAATCTTATGATTATGTAGCTAGTTAAAATATCACATGCAATCTTAAAAAATAAAAGAAACTAATTCTAATAATAAAAACAGTTTATCTAATCAAATCAAATATCCTACTCTAAAAACAACAAATGATTATGCTAACTAATTCATACCTCAAATCACAAACCGAATCATGTCAAGAAACTTTGGAATTTATGATAGCTGTGGTTGCCTCTACATTTTTGAAAATGACAGATCCTGTAGTTTTTAGGCATTTCTCCTTTGCTTGGGTTAATGATTGGAGTCTATTGTTCTTGTTTGTCAACGTATCCACTTGGTCTTTTAAAGATTTAAGTCGTGACTGTAGTAGTGGAACATCAGTATAATACCTATCTATCCAAGATCGACATACCTCACACTACGACTATAAAGAATGTGCATGAACAACATTATGGGTCGGTGAATCCTCCATGTCAATGGTAGGCTTATCGTAGAGTTGAATGCCAGGAAATTCTAAGTTACCCTTTAGACAAGGAGGCAAGTTTTTAACATAGTCGTAGGGTCTGTCAGGGTAAAACTGGTATGACACGGGGTACTCTTCAGCTAGGAATCTTTCGATTTCTAAGTCTGAATATTCACTCACATCAATCATGTTGTTTGTGTCTGCACAGGGTTTGATTTTGTTTTGAGCACTTCGTGAAATCAAACGACCAACCCTTTTATTCTTGAAATTAACATCGACATTGCCCTTGTGCTTCTTCCCTGTAGGTTTCATAACAGTTTTAGTGCAACTCTTTGGGTCTGAGACCGGTCGATTGTCCTGTTGGACAACATTAGGGTAGTTTTAGGGTTCGTTATTAGGGGCAAAATCACAGGTCTGGAGTGGTTGGGAAAAGGTCGTAGGGTTCATAAGGGTTTCCACGATAACCGGCTTATCGACCTGTCCCAACTCATGGTCACCAAAACCATTTCGTATGATAAATGAATCCAAACAATCATTTTGGGACTGTAAATGGTGCACAAGGATAATTTTAATGAGCCCATGGTGAAATAAACTAGAATATGACCTCTGTTTCCTAAACCGTTTACCCATCTTATACAAACTTCTGAGCAGAAAGTAGGGCATATTCAACGGGAAACCAATGAAACTCATAAGAAAGCACAGATGATATAGGAAAACTAATTTGAATCTTCCTTCACACGTAATGAATTGCTTCACAATAGCAAGTAGATAATGCCACCTAGGTTTTAAGGATGAGACTGGCATACCTCGATCGCAACTAGTAATTTTTCGTGAGGTGAACATCAAAGTCCATGGAACCTCTTCAACTTTCGCATTCTTGAACCATTTTTTGCCCGACAGCTGGAAAACCCGTGGCTTGGCTTAAGAACTCTTTTGTTACTTCTAACTGCACACCACCTATCTTTTCCCTGTAACCATCGAAGGTCAAGGAAAACTCTTGGGCGACTCAAAGATTGAAACCCTTAAATTTTTCGATGAACAAATGCCAACCGTTCCTTTCTAAATCGTCCCTGGCGTTATCATATAATAGAAGGGTTTGGGTGCCATTCGACTTGAACCTTACCACTGGAGCCATGTTGAACAAACTGGTAATTAACAGAGAAAACAAAGGTATGGTTTGGAAGAAAGCCACAAAGCCATAACCCCGAGCCTTACCAATGCTTGTTGTGATAATTGAAACGACGGGTAGGGTGTTAATCACTAAGTGTGTGAGCGACTTCGTGAAGCCCGAGACCATGCAGAAGAGTAATGGCATGTTGTACTTCGAATGCCACCTTGCCATTGGGTACGTACTAGGATCAGAGCACTTTAAAAACCATAATACGTGCATTCCTAGTTTGATTGAAAAGATAGATGAGTTTACAAAAATCGAATAGTCAAAAGCTTCATGAAAGAAATACGATCGAAAATCAAACCAAAATCAATATAAAAAATCGAATATCAAATGGTGGGGGGTCTTTCATTCATGTAACCAATAATCTATTAGGCATGCTTAGAATCAAAAGGATCACAAACAAGGAGAGCAACATGCTTGTAGCAAGAAATCACAATTTTGTAATAAACCATATGAGCAGTCTCCCTTTAATGAAATTTTCAAAAATATAATGGCAATTCCAGCTGCAAGTTTTCATGTTTGCAGTCATGAAAACAAAATTCGAAAAGATGATAGGTAAAAATCGATGATTTACAACTATCGTTTAGTGAATGGCTCATGATGAGCAAATAAAACTTTATAGACCCTGTGTAGGCAGCTTATAAAAATAATAATTATATACTCACTGCCAACAAAATTCTAGGGGACGAATTTACAAATACCACCATACAAATGTAGTTTGACTAATCCACAAAAGGGGTTTTGATATTATACAAGACCTGACATGATCAATATGCAAAAGGGGATTTCATCTATAAGATAATAACTAAAATTTAATTATAATATTCTTCAAAGTTACAATATTTCAACACTCTCCCTTGACGAGAAGGGTATTCTACTAACATGACCCAATACAACATCATCAAGAGAAGGAGAGGGAAACATCATCATCAGCATCTAGAGCACTGACTGACACATCTATAAATCATTGGAATTTTTTCTCATCGTCAATATCATCATCGATTATAACATGGATCTTGGAGTAACATCATCATCATCAACAACATGAATTTGAAACATCAACATCAATAACATGAAGCTAGAGCAACAACATCATCAACAACACAAAGCTGGAACAATGACATCAATAGCACGTGGCAACAAAATGATGCAGATGCATAAACAACAAAATTTGTGGTAGTCTGACAGATTATCCTTACCAGACCTTCGTGATCTTCCCAAGAATCATAAGATTCCCTAGGATATAAAATCCTAACAAGATACCATGTGGTACTCTGACAGACCGTCCTTACCTGACCTTCGGTATCTGCCCAGGAATCATAAGATTCCCTAGGATATAAAATCCTAATGGAGCTGCTACTATTGACCATAGCTAGCATATACATGCACAGGTACTCTGAAAGAACGTCCTTACTGGACCTTTGGGATCTGCCCAGGAATCATAAGATTCCCTAGTATATAAAATCCTAATGGAGTTACATGTTGCTGGTCAGGATACCATAGTATCATTAACATCACTCCCCCTTTCGAGGGAACTCCTTTCATACTACACCAAGATTTTCTCAAAAGTACTCAAACTTCACACAAGATAGAGGATTATTTAACACATATGCAACCTTCACATCTGTGCCAACATATTGGATCTTTACAACTCCCCTCTGCACCATATCACAAATGTAGTAGTACCATATCTCTATGTATTTCCACTTATCATGGAACACTGGGTTCTCCATATTTTTTACACAACTTTGGTTATCACATAGATCACGGTGGCTTCCATCTCTAGGTCAGAAAAACCTGTCAATAACTTCCAAATCCATATTGCTTCAAAACTAGCAGAACATGCTGCAATGAACTCTACTTCTTTCGTGATAAGAACAATACTAGATTGCTTCCTACTTTTCCATGAAGTCATGGTTGATCCCAAATTGAAACAACATCCTGAAGTTATTTTTCTATCCGAATTACTTCCAACCCAATATGAATCAATATAACCATACAGTTTGAAGTCATGATCTACAGTATAATAGAGACCATAATCCAATGTACCCTTAATGTATCTCATCACATGATTTGTAGATACAAGGTGAACACGTCTGGGATCCACCATATACTAACTCAATGTGTTCACATCAAAGCATATATCTGGCCTAGTATTCATCAAATACATTGACGATGCAATAATCTGTCTGTATAGAGTAGCATCAACCAACTCTGACAAAGTATCAACCAGGAGCTTCAAATTCGTTTCCATGGTTGTGTTCATGGATTTACATTCCAACATGTCAAATCTATTCAGTATTTCAACTGCATACTTCCCTTGGTTAGGGAAGATCTTCTTTGGGCTCTGCAAAACTTCAAGACCTAAGAAATAATTCATGGGGCCTTGGTCTTTCATCTCAAACTCTACAGTGAGCTTCTTCTTGCAATCTGTGAGGAGATTTTCTTCTCCTGTTAAGAATAAATCATCCACATATAGTAGCAATATAATTGGATCATCATTCATAACCTTGAAGTAAAGGTTAGGATCATCTTTACTCTTGATAAATCCCAAGCTCGTCAAGAAATTATCAATTATTCCATACCAAGATCTAGGATCTTGATTCAACCCATACAAATATTTCTTCAACCTACAGACACAAGTCTTTCTATTTTCAACTTCAAACCCTTGTGGTTGTTCTACATACACTTCTTCTCCAATAACACTATTTAAGAAAGTTTTTTTCACATCTATTTGGTGCAACTTCCACTTCATTTTGGCTACAAGATCTATGATGGTTCTGATGGAAGTGTATCTGGCTACATGAGAAAATGTTTCTTCATAGTCAATACCTTCCTTTTGAGAAAATCCACGAGCCACGAATCTTTCCTTATTTTTTTCAATAATTCCACTGGTTGCATGTTTTATTTTGTATATCCACTTGGAAGATACCACATCTTTATTCTTTGGTCTGGGAACTACTTCCCATACATCAGTCTTCATAATCGACCAATATTCTTCTGCCATGGCGTCCATCCATTCTTTCTTTTGAATGGCTTCCTCAAAGAAAGTAGGTTCATTTTCTACGAGATCACACATCAAGGAAATATAGATGGAGAATGAATTAGGATTCTTAATTTGTCTCGTGGTTCCTTCTGGGGCACCATACTTCTCTGCATCCTGAATAATTTCTCTAGCCCAAGATGGCTTCCTCTTGTGAGAGATAGTCATACATGAAGGTTCTTGATATTTTATCATATAATGATCTTCTGGAATCTCATCATCAGGGGTAACTGTAACTTCCTTCCTGGGTTATGCAACTCTAGGAGCTAGAATTTCTTCTTCATATAATTCTTCAAGATGGCATTTCCTTGATCTTTTCAGTGTTACGTCTTCATCAAAGGTTACATCTCTGATGATCTCAATATGATGGTAACCAGGTATGTAAGTTCTGAATTCCTTAGAGACCTCACTGTATCCAACAATTATTCCCTTCTTTCCTGAAGGATCCAACTTAGTTATATTTTCTTTTTGAATGTGTACAAATACTAGACAACCAAATATTTTGAGATGGATTACTTCTAGCTTCTTTCTAGTGAACATTTCTTTGGGAGTTTTGAATCCAAGTTTGTAGGTGGATTCTCCCATTCCTTTAATAGGGTACTGATAATCGTCTCCAAGTGAAACTTTATGGGTAAATTTCTTTCTATAAGGTTAGAGAGTGTGTCTTTCTTACCTATCATGTGCTTAGAGACACCACTCTTTATGAGCCAAGTATCCTCTCTAGCTGTCACATATCCCGAGAGAGCGGAAAACAAAACATATTCTTCAATCTCTTCTTTAGTTAACTTCTTGGTTGGCTCATCATCTTCAGCTATATGTGTTGGAATATTGGTTGTTGTCATTGATGTCAAACCTAGTCATGGGTTTTGGACCGCAAGATTGATAAAGGTATTTGGACATGAAGGAAAATGCACATGCATATACAACACCCATGAATGGATAGTATACATCATTTTGTTTCTGGTGGTATGTGGCATGTCACATGGATCTTCATGGTTGAGGAAAAATGAATTTTTGAAGATGACAAAGTGAATTGAAGAAGGAAGTACATGTAGGCCCTGAAAATAATTAAAGAAAAGAATTACAAAATAAGAAAGTGTCAGGTCGGACCTAATGTTAAAAGGAAGTGACATAAATGGTATAAATAAAAAACATTATACATTCCTTTGATACAAGTCACATTTTAGAGGTAATAAGAAGATAAGAAGTCAGATTTCAAGGGAGGATGAAGTCTTTTGGAGATGTGTTCTAAGGTATGTTATTTTCAGGTCATCTTACCATTTTTGCTATAACTTTTTTTCTAGAAAGATTCAGATGGTGAAATTGCTATGGTATTGAGAAGACATATCAAGGTACCTCTGGTACAAATTTCAGCTCCTAATTCTCTATAATTATGGAGATACACTCTATGGAAGATAAGGTTTGTGACTAGTCCTAAAGCTAGTCAATAAACATGTGTTCTAGGTAAAATAGTCATAAATTTTTCATACAGAATCCAAATGAAGTGGGACCACTTCCATTGGAAAGAGTACGGACTTTAGTTGCTTGTGTGCAAGTTTCAGAATTAGATGTTACATATTGAGTGTGGGGCATGTTGTACAAGTTGGGTCTTCTAAACAGACCAGAATTGAATAAAGTCTACCATTCTTTCTATAACCTCTTTTTGGAGAGGATTCAAGGAGTGAAAATTGGAGGAGTTTCAGAGAATACATTGAGTAATATTATCTACAAGATCAGAGTACTCCAAGAATTGAAGAATTGCA
>ML785951.1:433441-454510 GCA_009831015.1 Picea engelmannii
GAAGTCTCAGGAAGCATTATCAGGTTCTATGTGATGATTGGTTGATGGTGATGATTTAATGTAAAGTTTTATTATCTCTCATATATTCTTGGGTGGAAGGAAGGGGCAAGGATGGAGAGTTCAAATCTCTCTTGATATTGGAATATTGTATCTTCCTCTTGGAGTTTTATCCCTCCCTCTACATTTGGAAGATGTAGCTACCTTTGGAAGTCATTACTCCCCTTGAACAATAAACTATTGATTATTTCTCATATATTGTGCATGGTGTATTATGGTGTATTGGTGTAACTCTTATACTATTTTTCATTGCTCATTGGATATAGTTGAATGGTTTAAGTATAAGTTGAAAAATGTTTTAAATTGTACTTGACACTGATTCACCCCCCTCTCAGTATCAACAATATGGGCATGATTTATTTTTTTATTTCTGCTCTTGTATTCTTCCCTTCTGGAAATACAGTTCTTAGCAATGTGTCCCATCTTATCACAATGATAACATTGATAAGAGGAGAAATCGTTTCCCTTTCTTTGACCCTTATGATATTTTTGGAATCTATTTGGAGAGTGAGATTCTTTATGAAAGTGGGTCTCCTTTTGAAAAAATTACTTTTTCTTCCCTCCCTTAGCATGAGAAGCCAGGACTTGATCTTCATCTCTTAATAGGATAGATTCTTGGTTGGCCACTCTTGCTTCTTCTTGAACACATTGTTCCCACAAACTGTCAAATATGAGTTTCTCTTTTCTTGCACAAATAGTTTAGATGAAGGCATCCCAAGGTCTTGTGAGACCATTAAGAGTTGTCATCATGATTTCATCTTCATCTAAGTTGTCTCCAATTTCCTCTAATTGTTCCTTGAATTGAGAAACCCTAGAGAAATAGTCTTGAACTATCTCTCCCTTTTGCATCTTTGTATTCTTGATTTGGGTTCTCAAGTTGATATCCTGGTTGATGTTCTTTCTTTCATACATTCTGGTTAGAGCATCAAGCATGTATTTTAGATATTATTAGAAGACACTTAAGGGATCAAATGTGATTTAATGGAATCTACAATTATTCTTTTGTCCTTAATCATATCATTCTTGTACTTCTCTTTGGCCGCATATTCTTTGGGTTTCAGTACATTTTCTTTTATGAATTTTGCAAGGTCATTCTCTTTAAGAATGAGTCCAATTCTGTACTTCCAGGGACGAAAATTTTCCACACCTTCTAACTTGTTCAGAGATTGTCGGAAGAACCTTCTAACTTGTCAACAAGCTTGGTGCTTGTAAACATCTTGACCTAGAGCTAAGAAAATGACTAGAAAATGAAAGTGCTAAAAAATTGAAATTGAGCTTACCAGGAGATGCACTGGGTAGAGGCAAGTTTGTTAGATCTTCCTTTTTTAGAAAATTCCAATTTTTACCCCTTGAAACTTGACCTGCACAATTCTGGACTGGTACTTCTAGTACTGGTTCTGGTTTTCTAGTTTTCTGGTACCATTCAAGGCTAGGGTTTGAATTTCTGGAGAATCTGGCCACTGAAAAAGTTTTCTCAAGCTGCCAAAATATGTGTTAGGGCAGGGTGCACTTCCCAAGATAGTTTTTGGTCAAAAATTCCTCTTTAGTAAAAATCCCTAATTTTCTTGTACGACAACAATGGCATTTAGATACCGAGTGAAAGATGTTATATTCAATCAAGCTCTAATACCATGTTAAGTTTTTACTGTTCTTATTAGGTTATTTCCAATTCACATGAGCATTGAATACATTTCCAAAACAACAACATAAACAAGATCAATGAAAGAAACACAATCACAACGTACACAACATTTTATCTCGGGAAACCCTCATGGGGGAGAAAACCTAGCAAAAACTTCCTCAATAATAGATTGCCAATACCATTACAAGACTAAGACAAAAACACCAAGCATAAACCAAGACTGAGCATGCATCTCTCTTCTCCTTTCTCCTACAACTGCAAATTCCTTCAAGATATGCACATTAGATGAGTCAGTGTGAGTGTGTACAAGTGAGACACCATCCTCACATATAAATACTAGTTGAGGAGGCACTATGTTTATTTCACTTCACTTAGTGGGGCTGACTTCTTCTAGAAGTGGTTAAAACCACTTTATAGCTAGGGGCATACTTTACAAATACCACCATACAAATATAGTTTGACCAATCCACAAAAGGGGATTTGATCTTATACAAGACCCAACATGATCAATCCACAAAAGGGGATTTGATCTATAAGATAATAACTCAAATTTAATTAGAATATTCTTCGAAGTTACAATATCTCAACGAATAATACATCAAAAAAGATATTCACGGGACAACATTTCAAAAATCATCAATAAAATATTGCCAATTGCAACTATTAAGGTAGATTTTGTTTTTTACAAAATGGAATTACTTCAATTATGAGACTTCTATAATAAATGATGTGGAAAGAGAATCCATTATTACAAATTCAAGAGCATATTGGAACCATTATGGAGTGACATGATAAGTATTTGGCAGTAAAATCAACAACTTCCAGAAATATTCCTCGATGACTTTCAAAAATCTGAACGTCCTTTTCTTCTCCTTGTTGCTTCATTTCCTCAACATCTTCAGTTTCTTTTGTTATAGGAAAAAAATAGGGGGCTACTTTATACAATGAGAAGACTTGTGGTAGTGTTATGGCACCTATCACCTTTCATGGTTTAATTTTTCCAACATCCTTGAAGTTATCTAAACAAAATCTTCTCATGCCACCCTTATATTCCCTAAATTCTGAACCAACTCATCGGTTTCCAAAGCATACCAAGGAAGGTCTTCTCTTGGTAATATTCTAACTACTTTCACTTGTTTTTCCCTTGTTGTTCCTGAGATTGTTCTAGGATCAAATAACAATGTCTAAGCCTCTCAAAGAAATGTTTCAATTGATTATAAGACTTTATTCCCTAGTTTTAAATATAGGATTTCAATAATAATTACCAGAAATATAAAGAGGCCTCATCTCATTCATAAAGTTCTTTGAGAATTTCAATAGTATGAAAAGAATAATTGAGATAAAAAAAATTGAAATATGAAATAATGTATCCAACAAAGATAAATATTACTTCCCTTCCAGTAGAAGAGATAACATTAAATTTGCATGTGTCATGAAACTTCTTGAAAAATTATAAACAAAATATCGAAGTGCGGGTCTTATTTTACTCAATGTAAAATAGAGGAAAGGTTGAACCTCAATAATCATTTTGAAAAATTACTACAGTGGAAGTTGTACCAAATTGCAGTACTTATAACACTGGAAAACTGTTTGAAGAAAACTATTCATGGAGACATATGAAAACATGAACAAGAAACACATAAACTCATCAAATGAAATCGAGGAATCTCTTTCTTTCTGTAAAATAGATATCTTTGTTGAAAAAGATTCAGTATGATTTGATCCAAAAGGTCACTGAACATTGCATTCAAAAGGGTTTTGTAGTTTATCCTTTGTAACCAAAAGTGGTTATGCCAAGTAATTTCAAAAAATTTACAAAATTTAGAAATTCTAGAACAGGATGTGTTGATCCTTGATTTTGCTATAGACAATTTTCTAAGTCATTGTAACTGAAAGAGTTGATTCCAATCCTAGTTAGATGGATATTTAAAGGTAATAAACCTTTTATAGGAAATTTCAACTTCATTATATCTCTCATAGGTTGGAGGAGATGTGAATAAATTTCTTAGCTGCGATAATAAGAAAAATTCATCATGTAATAACTCAACAATTAATTGGCCTCTCAACATTCCTATAAATCCCATGAATTTACCAACATCGTGTCTATATTTAATCGATATCTGATTATAATATTGAGGATATAGTAAACCCATTTTATCATAATATTATGGTAGTCCCATTTCAACTATTTTTTTATAAATATTATCGAACCTTCAACATTTCTTAGAAAAGGAATTATTTTGTTTTGAGCTTGTTGAATAAGGTTTTGTTTGGTGAAAAAAATTTCAACCTCCATAACGATATTGGTTTGGTCCTTGATTCTACTTTCAATTAATTCATCCTTTGATTTGGAATTAATATTTTTGTATTATCCTAGTAGCCACTTGAGGTCTATTTCCTATCTCTTTGAAAGAAACTTCAATATCCTTTTCAACTTTCTTTTCTAGGATTTTTTCTTCATCCTTTATAACAAGATAATTCCAAATTTCATTAATCTCTGCAATTATCTTATCCCATAAAACATGCCTAGATCCTATTAGGTAAGATTTACCTCCACTTTTACTCTTCAAAAAATTATATTCTTCTTGTATTTTAGGAAGTTGGCTCCTTTGTATTTCTTTACCTGTTTATCTGCTTCTGCCATATGTTCTCTTAAGACTTTAATTTCATCACTCTAATATAATATTTTCTTCTTTGAAATTTATATAGGATATTATTTTAGCCAAATATTCTGAGGTATCTGCAGTTATAGGACCTTTGGAATGTTATAAAAATGGGTGTGCTCATTTCACCGTAGAAAATATCTCAATATTGTCACCCAAAGATAGGCACAAATGTCACCCCCGAGAACCTTAATCTTGACAAAAAGAATAATTTCGGTAGCATACCAATAACCAACTGATCCAAAATCGGATCCAGAAGCCTGATAGGGCTTGAAAAATGCTCAAAAATGAAAGTGCTTGGAATGCAACGAAACCTATTCCATTGCGTCTGTCTCGTCTTCCTGATTTCGGTGGTATATTTACTTTGTCAAATGGGCTTCGTATGGAGAAGATATCGCATTCTGTCCGATAAGGCAAACAGGCAAAAAAAAATTCTGACTATGCAGTCCATACAGTCTGTACGGACGCTAACGTGGCAGGTCCATACAGCGACACGTGGTAGGTTCGTACAGTGACACATGGTGGCTCTAGGGAGTGACACGTGGCATGCAGTTTTGGTCGATTTCATGTACGGTTGGACGTATCCCGAGGTGACACGTGTCACCACTGGAAGGGTGACACATGGCACGGGTGATGTCACCAGGTGACGTGGCAGGCTGACGCGGAAGGTGACAAGGCTGACAGGTGGTAGTATGGCAGGTTGATGTGTCAGTATGGCAGGGTTGATGTGGCATTCACGTGGCCAATCAGTGGCTGACGTGTGGCATTCACCGGCTGGTTGTAAAGGTGCCACGTGGCTCAGTCACGGGCTGCCACGTGGCACCGTATTATTGGTTGTTGTGTTTTGTAATATAAAATTTGGCTTTGGCGTGGCCGGGGGTCGAACCCGCGACCTCCCGGTAGGCTGTGGACTAGCGGGGCTAGGCTAACCGCCCGCCCCCACGGTGTTACTTGATATACAATCGACACATATATTATTTAAAGTGGTATGAAGTTCGGTTCGGCGGGAAAAGGGCTGGGGCCTAGCCTCAGCCCTCGATTCAACACATAACACGACCATATGCGGAGTTGTTAATACATGCACGGGGTTGTTGGACCCGTGGTCCTATGTTTGCGCCCCATGACCGAGGGTCTATCTATAATGGGCGTGGGGTTTATGGTAGGCAGTTAGGCCATGGCCATATGTCAATGCACAAAACCGGGGGCCTATCCCTATTTGCACGGGAGGTTAGAACAGTCTGGCCGCGGGTCCTATGGATGCGCCAACGGGACCAGGACTTAACGTCGAAAAAGGGGGCTAGAGCAATGGTGCTTGGCCATATGGCCCGATGTGACCACACTAAAGCGGCGCGCACCCAGGGTTCGGGGGCTGTGGCCCAATGAACTTTATTAAGTGGGTTTTGATAACAAAAATTTGGTTTTTTATTATTATTAAACCTATTTTTAGCAGATTCTCTCCATTTTTGGGGGATATTGGGCTTTTTTGGAGGCCAAATTCTTGGAGGAAGTTGGAGGTGAGCAACCAAATTCAAGGCTATATAAACCAGGCCTGTTTGAGACCATGGGAGGTCAGTCAGAGCAGAGTTATGCTGGAGAAAAGCCAAGCCAAAGTCAGTTTGATGCAGAGAATCTTTTGAGGAGGAGACGCTGTCGAACCATTTCTGGGAGCTCCGGACTTCCATTTTGCGTGTTGTTTTCTTTGCAGGGTTCTAGAGATCTGGGAGAACATGAAAAGATCAGTCTTGTAGCCATTTGGCATTGCAGAGATGTACTTTTGAGCATTTGAACATAAATAAAGAAGCCTCCCCCACAGAGAAAAGGCACGGAGACGTAGGCAAAGTTGTGCCGAACTCCGTTATCAATCTGCATGTTATGGTTTGTTGTCTATATTTTCATTTCAGATCTGCACATGTGTATATGGCTATTATAATTCCTCTTCTTTCCTCATTCTTTCACTAAGTTTCTCAAATGGTTAATTAATGCATGCAAAATTAAAACTCAACCATAGTCATTTAAAAGATCCTACAGATCAAGTGGTATCAAAGCTAGTTGACGTTTGGAATTTGAGTTTTGCATGTTAGCCAAGGAAGAGCTCATCTCAAGGAAGAAAATGGCATCTACAGGAGGACTTTCTCAAAATGAGAAGGAGTTCAAAAATTCGTTGTTTTCCATGGCCGAGATGGTGAAGGTGTTGTATGAAGACTACTTGGAACGAAAGAGCATGGTTCAAGTGAAAGCTTCAAAGAACAACAA
The DNA here is from genome assembly GCA_009831015.1 of Picea engelmannii. Taxonomy (NCBI): domain Eukaryota; kingdom Viridiplantae; phylum Streptophyta; class Pinopsida; order Pinales; family Pinaceae; genus Picea; species Picea engelmannii. Next base: position 440,057 of record ML785951.1, read on the forward strand.
AGGAAAAGAAGGATTGAAGGAAGTTCCTTCTACATCTATTTCAGAAAACATATCTGAGGTATGCAGTGAAGATTCCTCATCAAATTTTCCTCATTCTCATCAAGTTGGTTTTGGTGCATTCGAAAAACATACAAAAGGTGTAGGTTTGAGAATACTAACCAAGATGGGCTATCAAGAAGGAAAGGGCCTTGGATGTAGAGGTCAAGGCATTGTAAATCCTATTGAGGTTGAGGAAAGGCCTCGATACTTAGGATTGGGATATGGCGAAGGGGACCTTGGAGAGTCTTCCAAGATAGGTTCCAAAACTTCGAAAGCAAGTAATGCTTCAAATGGCCAACTTAAGACATTGCAGGAACACTTCACAAAAGGAAATGGCACATCACTTCAGGATTGTGGTAGTGAATGCAAGTCAACTCCAAATAAAAGTGAAGATCAACATGGAAGGTATAATGGTCATGTTTTTATTAATCCTCCTTTTGATTATAACAAGCATAATCAAGTAATTCGGAACTTGTGGAATCTTTATCCATGTACTTATTGTCATTCACCCAAGCATTGTGTTGCCAAGTGTTGGAAGAGACAAACTTTGTACAGGAAACCTATGTCGACCAGGAAGGAAACACGACATAAAGGCTCAAGTCCACAACGGAAGAAGGAGAAGGGTAAACAGGTCTGGATGCCAAAAACTCATTGCACGTTTTGCAACAAGAGTGGACATCAAAAGGCTAGTTGTTGGAAGCTTAATCCAGAGCTTCGTCCAAGGAATGACAAAAGGATTTTGCATGTACTCATGAGGGAGGAAATATTACCAGTGAAGCAAGAGGAACATCGTGAAGGAAAGAAAATAGTCACTTGGTTCTGCCAGAAGTGGATGTCTAAACTTCATTGTATTTTGCTTCCATTAATGTAATCACACATGTTGAAATGATGACTTGTTATAACATCATTTTTGTACAACATTGTGTTTTTTTTTCTCGTTATGAGTATGTAATCAGTCAAAGTCCATGTTTGTAACCTTTTGGGGACCAAAAGGTCTTTTTGTGGGGAGGTGTGATCCGAAATCGGATCCAGAAGCCTGATAGGGCTTGAAAAATGCTAAAAAATGAAAGTGCTCAGAATGTGATGAAACCTATGCCATTGCATCTGTCTCGTCTTCCTGATTCTGGTGGTATATTTACTTTGTCAAACGGGCTCCGTATGGAGAAGATATCGCGTTCTGTCCGATAAGGAAAAAATGCGAAAAAAAAAATTGACTGTGCAGTCCGTACAGTCTGTACGGATGTTGATGTGGAAGGTCCGTACAGAGACATGTGGCAGGTTCATATAGCGACACATGGTAGCTCCAGGGAGTGACACGTGGCATGTAGTTTTGGTCGATTTGGCGTACGGTTGGACGTATCCCGAGGTGACATGTGGCACGGGTGACGTCACCAGGTGACGTGGCAGGCTGACGCGGCAGGTGACAAGGCTGACAGGTTGCAGTACGGTAGGTTGATGTGTCAGTACGGCAGGGTTGATGTGGCATGCACGTGGCCAATCAGTGGCTGATGCGTGGCATTCACCGGTTGGTTGTAAAGGTGCCACGTGGATCAGTCACAGGCTGCCACGTGGCACCGTATTATTGGTTGTTGTGTTTTGTTATATAAAATTTGGCTTTGGCGTGGCCGGGGATTGAACCCGCGACCTCCCGGTAGGCTGTGGACTAGCGGGGTTGGGCTAACCACCCGCCCCCATGGTGTTACTTGATATACAATCGGTGCATATATTATTTAAAGTGGTATGAAGTTCAGTTCAGCGGGAAAAGGGCTGGGGCCTAGCCCCTGCCCTCGATTCAACACATAACACGACCATATGCGGAGTTGTTAATACATGCGCGGGGTTGTTGGACACGTGGTCCTATGTTTGCGCCCCATGACCGGGGGTCTATCTATAACGGGCGCGGGGTTTATGGTAGGCAGTTAGGCCATGGCCATATGTCAATGAAAAAAACTGGGGGCCTATCCCTATTTGCGCGGGAGGTTAGAATAGTCTGGCCGCGGGTCCTATGGATGCGCCAACGGGACCAGGACTTAACGTCGAAAAAGGGGGCTAGAGCAATGGCGCTTGGCCATATGGCCCGATGTGACCACACTAAAGGGGCGTGCACCCAGGGTTCGGGGGCTGCGGCCCAATGAACTTTATTAAGTGGGTTTTGATAACAAAATTTTGGTTTTTTATTATTATAAAACCTATTTTTAGCAGATTCTCTCCATTTTTGGGGGATATTGGGCATTTTTGGAGGCCAAATTCTTGGAGGAAGTTGGAGGTGAGCAACCAACTTCAAGGCTATATAAACTAGGCCTGTTTGAGACCATGGGAGGTCAGTCAGAGCAGAGTTATGCTGGAGAAAAGCCAAGCCAAAGTGAGTTTGATGCAGAGAAACTTTTGAGGAGGAGACGTTGTTGGACCATTTCTGGGAGCTTCGGACGTCCGTTTTGCATGTCGTTTTCTTTGCAGGGTTCTATAGATCTGGGAGAACATAACCAGATCAGTCTTGTAGCCATTTGGCATTGCAGCGATGTACTTTTGAGAATTTGAACAGAAATAAAGAAGCCTTCCCCACAGAGAAAAGGCCCAGAGACGTAGGCAAAGTTGTGCCGAACTCCGTTATCAATCTGCATGTTATGGTTTGCTGTCTATATTTTCATTTCAGATCTGCACATGTGTATATGGATGTTATAATTCCTCTTCTTTCCTCATTCTTTCACTAAGTTTCTCAAATGGTTAATTAACGCATGCAAAATTAAAACTCAACCATAGTCATTTAAAAGATCCTACGGATCACCAACCAAGGCTAGTGTGCCAAGCAATGATAACCAAAGACCAAACATAAATTACAAACCAATAACCTAAGACAAAGTCACTACTACAACAATTGTAGTTATCCTTCACTCGTGCACACTTCTTGTCCTTATGCAGTAATGAGTGAGTGAGTGAAAAATGAGCTCTAACACCCTCTATTTATACTGCTCCATCTTAACTGACTAGGCCAAATTCTCTTCCTGGGGGATAATAACTCAATATTGATTTATTTTCTTGAGTCGACTTGTCTTATAGGGTTATTATCCAAAGCTTTAGGTTTTCTCTTTCTTCCTGAAACATTCTATCCTTGTCAAAGGTTACATGTGGAGGTTAATACCTCTCGCAACTACCATAATATCCACACTCCCTCCTAGCTAGGGAGGTATTGAAGGAAATAGTATTGAGCACAAACAAACCATTCAATCGGTAGCACATCATAGCCACACATGCTATCTAATGATCAAATCATGAGCACCATCATCACTATCCAACTAGATAGTCTCCATGGCAATAAGAACAATGCCATCCAATAGAACACAATTGTGTCTATTCATAATAGTTGTTGAAACCAGGTTTTAAAGTTTTTAACTCTAAGACTAAAAATTTTCTCTTCCGGGATTCGTCTTTTCATAAGGTATAATCCTCGCTATAAGTCCAAAAAGCCCAGTATCGAAATCCCAAAATGATTTCATTTTTTTTTATAATAAAAGACAGAAAGCTCAAGTGTTATTAAAGTCTAGACACATGTTCTATAAAGTACTTTTAATCATGATAAATTAAAACCGTAAAGGATTTAATTAACCATCTTTTAGCCTTTCAGGATTTGGGTTTACTCAGAACAACACGTTTTCAATACATTTTGAATCGCGAAATCCTGATTCCCGATTTCCCAAAAGAAATGGAAGTCAGTCTTGATCCTGATTAATTAAGTAACTAATCCCATCGTGATTTCGATATTCGGGGTTTAGTGGTGACATACCTCATGTAAGAGAGATCCCCGAAACCCCGAAACACGAAGTCCCGACTCAATACCAAAGTTAAGGCCTAAAACTAATCCCATCATGATTTTGGGATTCGGGGTTTAGTGGCGACATACCTCATGTAAGCGCGATTCCCAAAACCTCGAAACGCGAAGTCCCGACTCAATACCAATGTTTAAAAAGAGATAACTTTCTTTTAAAAAATACTTTATTAAAGGAAGGTCGTTCTGAAACAAGAGATACATAAGAAGGGGGATATGGTTAAAAATCATAAAGTCTTCATAGATGGACATAATTTAGAGGAGGAGGATTTTGCTACAGAGATACCAGGTTCCATGGGAGCCATGGCAACAACAAACTTTTTTACCATGGGAAACATGATAACAAGGATAAAGAAGAGTGATAACATGATAGCTCAATTACAAGATCAGTTAAAGAATGCTGAGGAGAAAATTAGAGAAGAAGTGAGTAAAAGATTGGAGCAAACCAGGGTTGCCGAAAGGCTAGAAATTCAATCACTCAAAACAAGCTTGGATGAAATGAACCAGAAGATACAAGCAAGTTAGGTACAGGTTGCTCAACAAAAGGAGCATGAAGAATAGTTACAGGCTAGGTTAAATTTGATGGAAGGTCAGGTCATAGATCAAAAAGCTTTCCAGGCCCAGTCACTGGAAGTGCATTCAAAAATAGAATTTGAATAGTAGAAATTGATTTCCAAGATAGAGATTATTCAGAGTTACTTCCAAGAAGCAGATAATGCCTTCGATAATATTATCCTGAAGGAAAAGGAAGCCAAAGAAGCAAGGGTTATTGTCTAAAAGGCAATCATATATTCGGAAAATGAAGAGACATACAAAGCTACGAAAATATCATCCATAGAGCAGATCAGAGGCGACATGATGCTCAAGCTATGGAAAACCAACATAACTGAAAACAAAAGAATAGTCAAGGAAATCAGAGATGACTACGAAGAAGTTTTTGATCTTTTAGACAAAAGATCGTTAAACATTGGAAAAGGCAATTGTACAGGACTCCTAGGATAGATTAATATCGTAAGACATCAATTAACTTTTAGAGAAAATTTGAGTGAAATTCAAACAAAAATTTCACAGCTAAGAGAAATGGATGTCACCCTAATAGATAGGTTGTTAGTTGAGCCCAACTTAAAACTACAGTCGATAAAGTTTGTAGATAAAGGAGTTGAAGACTATCTTTCCAAGATACAGAGAAAGGTTTATCTGTTCGAAGCAAGAGACCTTCCAGAACCNGAGAGATGCATTGAATGTATTGGATCAAAAGAAGGAGAGCCATCAACAAAATAAAAGTATCATTTGGAAGATCTTTCCTTCCAAGAAAATAGAAAAATGGAGAAGATCGTGCAAACGGTTTCTGATCTATTTTTAACAAATAGTTAGTCACTAGGAATTAGGAAGTCACCAACCATCTTATGATTGGTAGTTTTGTATAAATAGATTTTTTCAAGACTAAGAGAGGGATTTTTTTTGGATGAGATTGTAACGAAATAATTTCATCTTTTTCCAAAATTAATACAATATAGATTGAAGATTCCAGATCTAGTCAAGCGTGAGTTATGTGTTTCTCTATCATTCTATCTTTTATTTAATACCTTCATTAAATGATTTCATGATGCAACTTCTATTGTGGTGTCTGAACATTCAGATTATCTAACCGTTTGCAGTTTTTCCTCTATATCAGCTGTCAGCGGATATAAGACCTATGAACGTTTTAGAATTCTGAAATTATATACTTCTTCGAAGTTATCATCCTTCTTTCTTCTGTTAGCATAAAATGAGATTCATCTTTAATTGATGCCTCATTTTTGTTATACAACTATATATTTCTTTTTCTTTCTCCATTTCATTCACCGTCTCTTTTAATTTTTACTCAGATACTAGAAACGACCTTTATTTTTGTTATACTATTGATTCATAATTTGGAAGTTTTATTTTTAATAATTCAAACCAGAAATTTGCAACCCTTGAAGATATATTTGGCTTACAAAAAGGGAAATCCTTAGCTTTCATGATTGTTCCAGTTACCAGATAGCCTAATATAGAACCTGGTCTATTAGATCAGATAAGAATTGTTTTAAACATGTTCAATACCATCTTACAAACAACAAATACCCAGGTAGAACTTGAACGTTCATGGGTTGTGATTGAAAGGGATATTAGTATCCAATAACAATGGGAAGCTAGACAAAGACAGTTAAGAAACCAACCCTGATCTCGCTTTTTATTGAACTGATCTTTTTAACCATTAGTTATTTCTACCTTTTTGGATGCCTTGATGGTATACTTTAGAGCCTTAAAGTATAAAATTAGGAACAACATCTTTTTGGCACCATTGGCAGGGAGCGAAGAAACGAATCTTTTCCCTGGGAAGAATGACATTGACATTTTCTTTCTTTGATAGTGAACAAAGATCGAAAAACCTTTTAAGGCTACTTTTATCTTTCACTTGGCGACTCCACGATAAGTAAACTGGATTTTAGCCGAAAGAACACCAGGAAGAACTCGAACGACAAGAAGACCTCACTAGTATCTGATCCAGAAAAGATTTTAAAATCAAAAAGATTTCTTAGACAAATCATTTCACCAAAACATACCATCTGTCAAACTAATTCTACATGATTGAATGTCAGAGGAATACTTGAGAGATCTGTCTCCCTCACCATTTGAATCAATACGTTCTCTTTTCCCGAATTCCACACTCCTACTACCGAGTGCTCCAACGAATGCCCTGTGTATCCTGATTTAACCCCCATCGATTCTCCGATATATTCATCTTACAAGTCTGGAGAAACAAGTTCTCTTGATCTTGGGCATTCTTTCTCCATTTTCATGTGCCTTGATGATCAATTCCCCACAACCTTTCTTTCACATTCAAGTACAACCCAAATTCTACCAAGCTTCTATGAGCTTTCTCCTCATACACTCCAAGTTTTAGCCTCAAATCTATCAATGGCTGCGCACAGAGGTGTGGGGGTTGGAGGTGGTGTTGTAGGTGGTGTCGCAGGAAGAGCGATAGGCGGCCAAGTACCACTCCCTGTAATTTTTTCTAAGGTGGTTTCCAGATATGCCCCTCTTGTCCTCCCGGTTCCCCTACATGACCTTCCAGAAAATTACATGAAAAATCTCCCAAAATTTACAGGGGAAGGAGATTTAATCACACAAGAACACATCAATTTCTTTGACCAATTTTCCGATATCCTAGGACTCAAACATGAATATGTCTACTCTAGACTCTTAGTACAAACTTTCTAAGGGAAGGTTAGAACCTAGTTCCAAGGCTTAGTAGCAGGATCTTTAAGATCATACGATGAACTTGAAAGTTCTTTCATCAGACAATGGGGAGAAAGAAAAGATCACCTCTATTATCTAACTGAATTCGAGGCTCTTAGAAAGAAAAATTTCGAATCAGTTCTTGAGTTCACCCAAATATTTAATAAATTGTATAATAAAATTCCCATCGAGGTCAAACCTTCTCAACCTGCAGTGAAAGTAACTTTCACTGGAGCTTTCAACCTTGATTTCACCCTACTATTAAGACAGAGGAGATCAGTAGACCTCACCAAGATGCAAGATGATGCCCTAGAAATTGAATCAAACATGATGGCTTCAGGAAAGCTAAAATCCAAAATGGAGGCTGGAAACAAAGAAACCATAAGATACAGAGAACAAGGAGGATCTTCTGGGTCAAAAAGATCTTCAGGAGGCAAAATGGACGACATGGCTAGGGTAATTAAAGAACTGTCTAATAAGATTTTGAAAATGGAATTAGATCAGACAAAAAATGACCATTTTTCCAGAAAGGATTTCAGAAGGAATCCCAACCCTCAAGTCCCACAAAGACAGATCAAGAATGAGGATCAGAAAATCCCAACCCCCTTCAAGAGTGAAAACTTGATTGGAGAGGAAGATTTAGAAGATTTTGAGGAATTAGAGGAAGATATAAACAATCTCGGTGATGATGAGCCACAACCCTATTTATTGAGACAAGATTATGAAAAATTCTTAATCAAAGAAAATAGATTGGAAAATGAACTAAACAGTAGTACTTCTGAAGATTTGACCTACCAGGGTATTGTCGATGGTATAATGGCCGAGCTTCACCAGAATTAGAATATAAGGCCTAGAAACATGAGTCTCGCAATCGCCCAAATGAAAAATATCTTGCCGAGAAGCGAGACAGACGAGATAGTTTCAAAAAATGTTGAAAAACAGACTGAAAAAACTAACATAATGGACACACAACCTACCAAGACTAAGGCAGTTGAAACACCCACAGTCAAAACATAGAAAGTGAAAGTTCCTACAACGGAAACGAAACCTTCACCACAAAGGAAAGTTGATAAGAAGTGGATCGAAGCCCAAACCATAGAGAAAGACAAAATTGCGAGGAGTTCTAATTTGGAAAATGAAATCAATAAAATCAAGATCCCCATACCTCTTGTCGAGCTGGAAAAAAACCCCATCTACATAAAACAAATTGCCAAGATGATTAGTTTTTCAGAAGATGAATGCCAAGATGATGTCATTAAATTATAAGATGACAAACAAAATATAGTTTTTGGTCCACATTTCGAAGGCGCCAGAGACACTGTCGCCCCCTTCTATATCACATTAACTTTGTTCGACCAACTATTCCATAACTGTATGCTCGATTCTAGAGCATCCCGCAATGTAATTCCTAAATCCATTATGGACAAATTGGGTCTCGAAATCACTAGGCCTTATGGAGATTTATATTCTTTAGATTCAAGAAAAGTTAAGTGTATAGGCATGATTAAAGACTTGGTGGTAAATCTGGCACAAATACCTGTGAAAAACATTCTCATGGACGTAGTGGTCGTCGATATCCCTCTGAAATATGCTATGTTGTTATCTAGATCCTGGGGCGCCAAGCTTGGAGGATCTCTCTAGCTTGACATGAAATATGCTACGATTCCAGTTTTTGGAGGACAATTCACGTGCCTGTACAGAGAAACCAAGTTGGCATTTACGGTAAGTGATCCACGCAACCCAAATAACCACCCTGTATATATTGCAGATCAAGATCTAGGTAATTGTATTTTATCCATTGATGGTGATATTGTTTTAGGTATAGATGAAAGTAGTACAGAAGAAAAAAAAGAAACAGAAAAAAATAAAAAAAAATGTATATAGCATTGGTGCGTGGAAGATGTTTTTTGACGGCGCTTCATTTTACCTTAGAGATGAAGCTGGGGCACTCCTTGTGGCCCCTAATAATCATTTTGTAATCCCTTTTTCCTATAGACTCCAGTGGAATGTGGACCACACTAATAATGTATGCGAGTATGAAGCCTTAGTGTTAGGGTTAGAATCTGCTAGGAGAATGAAAATAAAAAACCTAGAAATCTTTGGTGATGCCGACCTAATCATAAAATAGGTAAACCAACAGTAACAGGCCAAACATCCTAGGCTGAGGTCTTACAGGAATTGCATCTGGGATGTGATCGAAAATTTCTTCTCCTCTGTCAAAGTCCACTACATTCCAAGAACTGAAAACCAATAGGTTGATGCGTTAGCCAAAGAAGCCTCAACCTTCACACCTCCCACCGCTTTCAGACTAAAGTACCATATACAAATGAGACACCGACCTTCCATACCCAATAACATACAACACTGACAAGTTTTTGAGGATGATGAACAACTGCACAAAGTTTTAGAATCGATAGACGAGTTTGCCGAAACACATGCCGACCAAGAAAATCAAAATGATCTTGTTTGGATCATGCAGGAAGGGGAAGACCCCCAAGAATTCCATGGTAAAATCGCCAATCATCAAATGCTTGTTCTAAAAAATAACCAGATCCCCAAGGGCCTGATTCCCTTGGAAATGTTATTTAATCAATACGATATCCCTTTAAGATCCACCTTACAACCTCAACCTGAAGAGGTTGAGGACTATGACATAGGTACCAAAGAAAATCCTCGGTTCGTTAAACTATCCAAATACTTGTCCCCAGAAAACAAAAGTAAATACACTAATTTTCTTAGAAAATATAAAGATGTTTTTTCTTGGTCTTACAACAAATTGAGAACTTATGATACTTCTATAATCAAACATAAAACTCCTTTGAAATCTGGTGCCAATCCTTTTAAACAGAAACTCAGACAGATAAACCCTATCCTGCTACCAGTAATAGAAAAAGAGGTCAAAAAACTATTGGACGCCAAAATCATCGTCCCACTAAGATATTCTAAGTGGGTGGCTAATTTAGTCCCAGTAAGAAAGAAAAATGGTGAAATCAGACTTTGTGTTGATTTTAGAAACCTGAACCGATCATCACTCAAAGAAAATTATCCATTGCCTAAGATGGACCACGTCTTAGAGAAAGTAGTTGGAGCTAACAAAATGTCAATGATTGATGGTTTTTCAGGTTATAATCAAATCACAGTACACCAAGATGATAAGGAAAAAATGGCTTTCACTACCCCTTGGGGTACCTTCATGTATGATAAAATGTATTTCGTCTTGATGAATGCGGGGGAAACCTTCCAGCGAGCCATGGACATCACCTTTGTGGGTGAGAGAGATAAATTCGTTGTTATCTATCTCGATGATCTGATTGTTTTTTCAAAATTTGATGCAGAACATTTAGTACACCTGAAGCAAACTTTCAAGAAATGTCGTAAATTTGCTTTGTCCCTCAATCCCAAAAAATCTCATTTCGCTATGCAAGAAGGTAAGCTATTAGGTCATCTAGTGTCTAAATACAGAATCAAAATCGATCCCAAAAGAATTGAAGCAATAGATACCATAAATATCCCTAGGAATGTAAAAGAAATTCAATCTTTTTTAGGAAAAAAAAAATTCTTGAGAAATTTCATCTCTAACTTTGCCGAAATTGTGAAGTTGATCACAGATATGTTGAAAAAGAACAGTGAGACGAAGTGGACAAGAGAAGCGAAAGCATCCTTTCAAAGAATCAAGAAATTTATCAATGAAGCACCAGTCTTGGCAAGTCCTGATTACACAAAAGAATTTCTGATTTTTTCCTTCACTTCCGAACACACTACTGCAGCTGTATTGTTACAGAAAAATGAAGAAGGCTTTGAACAACCCATTGCTTTTTTCAGTAAAAGTATGAGAGATGCCGAGTTGAAATATAATATACTAGAAAAACAATCTTACGCAATGGTAAAGGCTCTCAAGGCCTTCAGAACGTACGTATTACATTCGAAGATCATAGCCTATGTTCCTACAAGCTCTGTCAAAGACATACCGGTTCAGATGGATAGTGATGGGAGAAGAGGCAAATGGCTAACCAAGATTCAGGAGTTCGATCTTGAAGTCAAACCAAAAAAACTCATTAAAGGCCAAGGTCTAGCTAAGTTGTTAGCCGAATCCAACTTGTAGGCACTTGGAATCAATTAGCTGCAAGAAGATGAGGATTTTCTAGAGATAAATGAACTTGACTTCGCTACACCTATGGTTGCCATAGAAGATAGGTTTTCTTCTTCAGTCTAGTACTGCGATATTGTTTCTTACCTGTTGACTCTTGTTGGCAGCCAATAATATTTTTTTAATTTCCCTAAAAAAAAGTTGCCTACACCTAATTGTTTTATAAATTGACAAGTCATCGTCGCATTTTGCAACTAGACATTTGTTTCATTTCTTGCGACAATTGCAATTTGATTTCGATTCAGTTTTCACAACTAAAAGTGTGAAAACTCCTCCATTGTTGTTTGGACTGTCGTAGTCTTTTATTGATTTTCTGAAAGACAATTTACCATTGGTTTATTGTATGACTACGAATGACTTTCAAACTATATCCATTCACTTTGATTGCGCAACTTGATTTCTTTGGTAAAGTATTGAAAATGTTAAGTTATGAGTTATGTTTGATTTCATAAGGGTCATGGTTGATTTTGGTTTTATATATGATATGATTCTTACTGTTTTGAGCTCTTAACTTATCGATTTCATAAGGTCATTGGTTGAAATATTTTTACACTTTGATTATGCTAAAAAACGCATGCGTCATATATCAATTTGGTTTCATATTTGAGTGGCAATGTTTTACACTTGTCGCGTTGGTAAAACCTTTGGATGTCATGTTGGATCGAAATATACACTTGGCGCATGAATTTAACATATGGTATTTGTTTTACGTTTGATCGATGGCACGTTGATATGGTTATACACCGATGTGGGTTGGCCGATTAATATGTTTTAAACATTATGATTGCTGATGGGAAAGCGTTGTACCCAGCCATTAATACACTGCATGGCGGTGGTAATCCCACCACCTTCGCACGCATTACATTGATTCGTTCCCCTTTGAGCGCTTGCAGCTGTTAAGCCCTATCGTTTTTACTCCTGTGTATGGTATTGTTCAAACCAAACCCTATCATGCACAGAATCCATGGCTCCTGTTGTAAGGGCCGAGCCCAACGGGTGCCAAGCATTGCTGATGTTTGATGGCGCTTATAGCGACCTGGAAACGTTTGGGTGGCTCCTGTTTATAAAGAAGTTCGATGGTTACAACCCTATCGTGGCTCGGCAATTTGTTTTATCATTCGATGGTTGTCGAGCCAAAATTGGAGATGTCCAACTTGAAATTAATGAACAGTTCCTTAGCTCGGCAACCAGCCTACCTATTACTGGATAGAAGTGGTCCAAAAGTTGCAAGGTGGATGATGTCCCGTGGACATTGTTATTCCAGTCTCGAGCGGTGAACTCCTGCGACAAAGGCTTGCCTACAAAAATGTTGAAACCACACTGGTATGATCTCCTAATGATAATCAAGCAATTCATTACTTGTGAGGGCAGGTACGGGTTCATTTTCTTGTTTCACCTTCGTCTATTGATGGTTTTTATGGGTTTCGAACTTAGTATTCCCCACTACTTGCATAGAAGTTTGTTCAAGATGGCTAAAAGGTACAAGCGCAGCCAGGCTGATACCAGCCTCTTCCATTTGGGGTTGATTAAAATGATTATGGTTTATGAGTTGGGGTTACGTCGTGATTGTTGGGCTGATTTTCTCAGTTGTAATGGCTTCGAAGAATCGGACCCTCCACAGGTTGATAAACCTATGATAACTGGAGCCCAGCCTATTCCCCCTGTGCCTTACAGCGTTTTGCTACCCAAACCTCTACCCGACCCACCTACGAATTTGCCTATGGCTATGACTAAACAGGTTGAAATTGATAAACCCGCAACCACAAAGCCTAAAGCTAAGACTGGTGCTAATTCTGAAGGCAAGAAAAATGCTAGGTTAATCTCTCGCATGGCAAGAAATAAACCCAAACCCCCTACCAAATCAGAGCCTATCGTGGTCAGCAAAGACTCTGATTCAGAGATTGAACGTTTTCTCGCCGATGAGTATCCTTACTCGGAAGGCTTGTGTGACAAACCTCCTCACGACTTTGTCAAGAATTTTCCACCCTGTCTGCGGGATGATACTAATTTTCCTGGTATTGAACTACCTCGAGGAGCCCTCGGTGAATCATCGAAACCCTCGACTGCTCAACCTGTTGTTCCACCTTGCGATCAGTGTGGGTTGTGGTTGGATAGGTACTACTTGGATGTGTCGATGTTGCAATCCAGAATCCATGATTTGGAAAAACAAGTAGCAAAGCTCATTGATCGTAATGCGAAGGTGGAACCCTCTAACAAGAAGAAACGCACAACTGGTTCAATTCTGTTCAAGAATGTCGAGTCAGCCACGGCAATTGTCAATTCGAAATTGGCATAGCCTCAGCAACTTCGCCGGTATAAATTTCACTCATTTATATGGCACATTCATAAAATCTATATACATCATCGATCTGCTCTGTTACATAAACATGCATTTCTTTACATAACTTGTTTTGGTAAATCGAATTTTGTTATAAGATTTGGTCTTGATTCTATTAATCATATAATGGATTTGATTGTTTTTCTGTTGCATCTATTTTGGGCAAGCTGTTTTGCATTTCAAACATTGAGTCACGATTTACACTGTGATCTGAATTGGTTATGAGACACATGGTTATCTGTTGTAATTTTATTTACATATCGCTTTGACCAGTCTGGATATGGTGTCGATTTTGTTTAAAAAAAGGTTTTTTTTGAATTGATACAAATCGTAACAATTATCCAACTTCCAGCCAGTCAATTCGTTATGGCCGGTCGACCCTGTTCTTTTGTGAATTAGAACGACAGCGTATTTTCAGTTACGAATGAATTTGTAAAGCAAAATGATCATGCTCTATAATTGGCTCAGACCCGATTTTATGTGATTATCGCCCAGTTTGTGGTTATCATTGCTGATTGTTCGATCTTGACTATGTCATGCCCAGCAAATGAAATCTATGGTGGTTTTGGTCAATACTGTTACGCATGTTTTGTTTTGATGTATATCGTAACAGCCTTCTCGTATGTGATCACAACAGAATGAATCTTGTGCTTAATTTCTACAGCCTGTTGATTGAAACGACATGAAATATTGCTACAGTTGTGACATATATTTGGTGTTCAAATGATATCGATTATAGTTAGGTTGTGGAAAATATTATTTGATATGGTTACTATCCTGTTCGATTATGGTTGTATTAAGTACGATTACATCATATCTCATTTGATTCGATTCACTGTTTAA
>ML785951.1:455974-468268 GCA_009831015.1 Picea engelmannii
TTTCTTAGCTCAGATCATTTCTCTTTGGTTTTCATAGGAGACCTTAGAGCGGCCAACGGAGCCATTAAACTCGTCAGGGTGGTCCATTCCAAACGGCTTGGGTTATTTAGACAACCCCGGACCGGTTCCACTCTCCCAGTTGATGGACGGTCAATTTCACCCGTCAACAGGTCCATCATTAAATAATATATTTCATACATGTCAATGCACTCAATACCCGCAGTGCTTGTACATGGGGGCACACCTATTTTGTATATTTATGGATGTATTTTCCAGGGGGAATTCTATTGTCCAGCAAACTATAAATATTCTTTACAGTGGAACACTTCCTCCACTCCATCTTTCATAGTTTCTATAAATACAATTGAATTTATGTCCATGACAAGAGAATGTAAGAAAAGGCAAGCGCTTGGATACATTCCAGAAAGGGACGAGGACTTTCAATCTCTAAGAATGAGTTGAGAAATTCTTGAAACAATGTATTCAAACAACTATGTTCATAATGCATATTCAAAGAGAGTGATCTACAATCAATCATCCTATGGAAAATTTGATTTAATAATCCAGAGCTTGATTAATTCATATGAAAAAATATGTGTTTATATTTATTATGAAATGAACAGTGATTGTGTATTCAAATTGCAAATAACATAATGCCAAAAACACACTCACAATAAAGAACAAAAATATTACACTCGAGGAAGTGTGGTAAAAACACAACAAGAATTGCTTGATAAATTATTTATTATTTCTCAAAAAATTACAATCTAGAGAGATACACTACATTATTGAGGCTTTGACTACTTTTTCTCCTCTATCCCAAATTACATATGGGATAATTTTCATTTCCCATGGACATGCTTGTGTTTTGTCCCTTTGTCCTTCATCCTTGGAACAATCACCTTAGTTCCTAAAGTATTTCATTTATATTTTTAATATTCCCATGCCAACCTCTCCAACCTGATTATTGTGGAAGGCTTGTTTGGGCAGCGCCTTGACTTGAATATAAATACCATCTCCTATTTTGAAATTTTATTGATGTTTTTTCCATGGGGAATTCTCTTGTTCAACAAACACTAAATCTCCTTTACAATGGCCCACTTCCTCTACTCCATATTTCATAGCTTCTATAAATACAATTGAATTTATTTCCATGACAAGAGTATTCAAGAAAATGAAAGCACCTAGATACATGCAAAAAAGGACCAGGGCTTTCAATCTCCTAGCATGAGTTGAGAAATTCTTGAAACAAAGTTGCCTTGGAAGAGATCACATATTTGGGTTGTGTAGCAGGAATATCTATTAAGAATGGTATAGTACATATGGAACCCACATATGGATCTACAAGTCCAAGAATTTACACAGTTTGTTGCATAGGAAACTGTAAATAAAACTACTATTTTTCATATGTCGCAGGTACATTTGACAAGCAAATGTCTTCAAATGGTGAACAAGGAGATATGGAAAATTGAACAGCAATACTTGTATAAGAAACATTTTCATAAACATTGATAACATGATACAAAGGTATCATACTAAGAAATGAAAGAAAAAGTACAAGGCATATTTACATATATTGATGTAATTTTGTTTTCCTAAAATTATTAGTATTGAACATTAACAATATTGGCCACCTATCATAATGAGACACTGTCCGATACTGTCTGTAAGTACCCTTGGAAATATCAAAATGAGACCTGTCAGGAGTAGGAAGAGGGGTGTACAGGCCCCTTATGAGACACTTATGGGAATATCAAAGATGTGAATGTTTGATTTGATGGACCTTTGTATAAAAGGTCAATGAATGTAAATTTCATTATGATTATGTGTTGCATGACTGTTGGAGAGGGGATGTGATCAAAGAGACCATGATGACTAATGAAAGGTGGTGTAAGGGACCTGGAATGGTTGTGTTGACTTCCACCAAACCAGTACCATACTGGTTTTTACTTGCTCAAAGACCAAATAAACTCTCTAACCCTGGAATGAATTTCCTGTTAGGATGGTAGGTGGGGAGGCTCTTCAAGAGTTAATGAGGGGATGGGGCAAACCTCCCATCCGTAAAGCTCTCAGACCTGACCACGGACAGGGGAATTCGCACCACACACAATCTTGCACAGAAAGGAAAGAAAGGAAGTGTGGGAAAGGCAGAAGAGGAGAGTATGTGTGGCAAGGATCGTGGAAAAGAACCGAAAAACTATGGAATCATAGGGGGTTCTGATCACAGGAGAAGGAGAGTAACCTTCGTCCTCGATTATTTTTTTGTATCAGGAGAAGGAGAGTAACCTTCGTCCTTGACTTCCGTTTAGCTGGAGGTAAGAGATTGAATCTCAGAGAATCATGGTCTAGCTCGAGGGTGGCTAGTGGTAAATCCATTTGGAGTCACTGAGCCTACGGTTGGGTGGAAATGAGCACCCCTCTCAGCAATTGCATCACGCCTTGTAGTTCTGATAAGTGTTTTATGCCTTATATTTTGAATTGAATATTATGGATGAATGTTTATACTTATATGCCATAGTTGGTGTCTATGTAAAATATTTAATTTCAAAGTATGCATTTATCCCATTGAGAATAGAACCATCTGGTTGACCCTCGTAATATTCTAGGATGGCCCCTTGCGAGCACCTTTCCCTGGGAATTACCTCATAACTTTGGAACCATACCGAGCCCTTACCCAGAAACCCGACTAAGATCAAGGATAACTACCCAAGAACCATTTGAAGGTTCATGCGACCTGGGTCTGGAAACCCTACGCAAGAAGGAATTACCTCTATAAGGTTTCAGAGTCATGGGAGTTTGAAGCCCCGAGAGGATGAATTTCGTTGCCCTAGTTCAAAAAGGATAGTGAGTCAAGTTATCGAAAGGAATTATCCTTTTGTTTGATAAACAAATGGCTGAGATCCTTTCGGAAGTATCCCAGGTCTGTCAAGACCAATGGATCTAGAGGAGGAACATAGGCGTTAACGCCTCGACCCATTCATCCTTACAAAGTAGCGATGGAATCAAGATCGTAGATCCGAGGATCCATCGGGAGCTACCTAGACCGTCGATCTTAACCCTTGTGTAGGTGGGAGAATGGACTCGTCAAAGTCCTAAAAGCCCCGAAGTGATTGGAACCGTCCATCGGTAGAGGACACGTGGCGAAGGATCAACGCTTCGCTAACTCACTATTGAAGGAAGTCAA
Organism: Picea engelmannii; assembly: GCA_009831015.1. NCBI lineage: Eukaryota > Viridiplantae > Streptophyta > Pinopsida > Pinales > Pinaceae > Picea > Picea engelmannii. The sequence goes on from ML785951.1 coordinate 459,159, forward strand.
AGGACCAAGTTTTGTGAACTCGCGAGACCATGTTATCACTCTGTAATTTTCCCAAGGCTGTGGAGGTAGTCACAGAGGCAACATCAAAACCACTTTGAGTCTTGGATCTATCCCTCCATAACTCAGAGAGGGATCTCTCTATCTGATATATCTTTATTTTGAATAGGTATTAAGCTAGCTAATGGGTTCAGAGTTTGGATTTTTTAATTGGTTTGGTTGGAGCAGGAGAAAAGTGCCATGGGCAATGGAGTCACAATCTGAGATTTAATCAAAAACAAATCCTATAGACAGCCTTGCAGGGCAAGGTAGGCAAATTACTGGATCTCGTAAAATTAAATGAAATGAAAGAGGAGGAAAAATAAATGAACAATTTAGTAACAGAGCAATGAAGAATTCTCCCACTAAATATCATAAGAAAACATTAATATTATCTGCCGCAAAAAACAGAGTGTATCTTTCAACAAATTATGTTCATAAAATTCTTCCAGATAATAAGGAAAGAAAGCATATGGAAACAAAGAAAACAATTTATAGGAGGAGAACTTCACCAATATTTTACACAGGAATCATGTAACCATTGTGACTGCATTATTGAATTGATGAAAAATACAGATGGCTCTGTGAGCTCTGATACAAGATTTAAATAATAGTCCTTGACTGATCCCCCTCTTCACCTTTGATTCATTACAATATATAAAAAGGATTCTCCCCATTCCCAGGAGGTCGAGTTTAACCACCTCGGCCAAAAATAGAAGTAAAATCACTGAAAATCCTGAATTGTCCTCCATAACAAACAGGCCAAAATTCTGCAAAAAAGAGGTCTGCACAGACATTTGTTTCTCTTCAATGCTGACACCTGGGCAAAAACCGAAGGAGGTTATTTTATATGAGCATGTTATGGACAAAAATTTCTTTTGGTTTCGCCAAATTTTCCTCCATCTCGCTGAAACAACTCCTGCAAAATCAGGATTGTAAAAGAAAAATGAAAAACTGGAAAAATGGGGCTTGAAGATGGCTTCAATTCTCCCTTCTCATGGCACCTGTGAAAAAAATGGGAGAGTTTTTTGTTCTTCATCCCATGATGAACCAAAACCTCTCTCAGTTTTTAAAAATACGTCTTCGTTTTCGCGTAATCGCTTTCGGAATATGACATGCTGAACAAAAAAAAAATGGGCAAAATTTGGGAAAAGCGGTTTTTTTTTTGGGATAGGTGGTATTCCGAACTCCCCCTGAGGTGGTAATAAGTTTTAGGGGGGGGTTCCTATGGATTGTGGAGATGACACCTGTCCATGAGTGGTTTCATGAAACAACTCATTCCGAACCCCCCCTCTCATTAAAATTCAGATGGGGGTCTGGAATTTTTTGTGGGCGTTGATTTGATTTTATTTGGAAAGTGATGTGATGAGTAAGTTATTTGTTTTATGTTTGTTTTTTTTTTATGTTTATTTTATGTTTTATTATATGTTTACATTTTATTTTTGTTTATTTTAGTTTTGTTTCGTTTTAATATGTTTTTTATGTTTTATTTGTTTTTGTTTATTTCGTTTATGTTTTATTTGTTATATTATATGTTTTAATTTTTATGTTTTATTTATATTTTGTTTTAATTATTTGTGTTATATTTTTTAATTGTTTTATTTAATATAAGTTTTTTATTTTAATTTGTTTTTTATATGTTTTATAATTTGTGTTTGTTTGTTGTAATTTGTTTTTATTTTTTATTTTATTAATGTTATCATTTAATTCTAACTAACTTAACTACTAACTTAACTATTAATATATCTTGATTAAACTAACTACACTAATTTTATTTCTAACTTTATTAATCTATTGTTCTTTTTAGCCTAAGTTTGTTTATTCATGGATGCGTGGCAAGCGAGATGTAGTCGACTTGACAAAAGGACAAGGGAGTGAGGGCGCATCGTGGATGAAGGATGCAACAGGGTGATGGAGGATCAGGCGAAATGGATGGAGGGGAAAATGGGATCAACCGAGCCAGACTTCGTCATCACGAGAGAAACGCCAAATCAGCAGTCGAAGAATTGAGTTACCTATAATTATAGGACCCTAATTCACTATTTGATATGAATCGTCAGTTCACGAAAGAGCCATGACCGTTGATCCGAGCAAAGGGATATCGGGTTTTTGGGTTCGGGATTTAGAAGAGACGGGAGTGGGTTGCATCCCAACTTCGCGAAACACGAAGTCTCGACAAGCTCGAAGAGTCAGCCCCTGGTCGTGTTGAGCGGTCATATGGGCAGAGGGTTTAGGTAGGAGCTACGGGAATTGGGATTTCGAGGAATGAAGAGTTAGAGTTGGCTCGTGTTCATTATCCCGATACGCGAAATCGCTATACAATCACAGTCGTTGATCGAGGGGATAGCACAGGACCGTAGATCTGATCCTTGGAAGGGAATCAAAGGTCGGGAGTTCGGGAGTAGGAGTCCGGGTGGTTTTGCATCCTGAAAGTCCTGAAATGCGAAGCATCTCTTCGTAAGCATGCGGTCATACCTTGCGGTCGTATGGGGAAAGCTCGTGCCTTATGCAGGTTTGCATAGTCAGAGTTCAATAAGGTCTACAGATTTGTTAGCAGGATCCCAGTAGGGAATCAAAGAGTCAATTTGGCTCGGGAACGAGAATAAAGTTTTATTTTATTCACACCCATCGTGGGGGTGTTACAATAATAGATAAGAAAATTGCAACACATAAAAACTTAAAAGGGTTGCACAATAGGACCACGGGCCTACTGTGCATTCCATATAGCCTAATACATCAAACATGGTAATATACTACAATATTGAAAAATACACATCCAATTTAGAGAAAAAAACTCACAAAAAGTTGTAGATAATAAAACACCAAAATTTGAGACATACTCCTTATGTGCCACCTCCTTCATAGTCTCTTACGTGATCTCCTCTACTTGCATCTAGTTCATTTTCATCTCTACCACTTTGATACTTTTTTTAAGGTCATTATCTTCATCCAATACCCATTTTTTACCCTTCCTTGATCTTTTTCAACACCATTCTGTAAAATCATTTCTACCTTTAGATTATTCCCATGTTTCACATGTTTTCCTTCTATGTGCATCCCTTATCCATTATTCAATAGAGTCTTAACTATTAGAGTCTACTGCTTGAGGAAACCTTGATACTATTCATCTATAAAACCATTGAAACATTTGAACAAGTGGATTCTAAAGAGTTGAGCCACCTCTGTGTTGAGTACTTTTATGATATGCTACCCTCACTTTCTTATGATACTTCTCCATTCCTTGGGTATCCCAAATTCCTAAGCTACCATACTCCTTAACAAACCATGTTCCATGAGAATAAAGTATGTGCTACCAACAAAATAACAATAAATTAAATTTAGTAATCATAAAATGACACAATAAAAAGTCTTCAACATGATTCATGGGGAAGTATTGAGCATGAAGCCTACCACGTAGTATGTGATCTCATTTTCTCCCCATGCCCTAATCATTTCGCTTGTAAAATGTGTATCTGCTTTAGTGAAATCCATATCATCCCCTTTTTCAAATTTCTCCTTGTCCATTAATGGAAATAACCTTTTCCATTAATGAGAATAAAGAAGAAAGTGTCATTCAAACATTTTTTTTTCTTAATGCAGATCTGTCATTATCAATATGATCATCCTTTGCATCAATAAGATCCTTATAAATTTCCCACTAACCTTTTCTTGATGGTTTGACATCTGCAATAAAGTGTTATGCTTTAACCCCTCCCATGGATGGTTTAGAAGGAACATTACCTCGATCCCCTGAAAATTTTGTATTTTTGCATATTTTTTCATGATTACCTCCATGCAAACCAGCATTAGAAAGAACCTTCTTAATTGCTTCAATTGACTTTTGAGAAAATTCTTGTGGCCTCTTATTCCAAGAAACTAGAATAGAAAGATACACTAATTTATCAACAATTATTACAAATGCATGGAATGTACATATCTGTACTCTTGTAAGTGATATAGGTAGTATGTGATCCACATTTTTATCCATCTCATCTCGATTTCGAATGACGTCTTATTGAAAACTCATAATCCCATTTGACCACCCACCACCTGGTCATTTTTATTTCTTCCTTGTTTTCATACAATAAATGCAACTATGTTTTGCACTATCACCATGGCCAACATTGTACATGCACTTCAATGTTTTTAAATCAGATGCCATATGCCATTCAACTTCATATGAACCATAGACATCAACATCAATTTTTTTCCCATTTTATGTGAGGCAATTATTGTGGGTATGGAAGTTTGACGAAAACCCCATTTATTGTTTCTTGAGACTTCTTAGAAATGTGAAACAATCCCAACTACCATATGTCATTCTAAGATTGGACAGAGAAATAGTTTCCATCATTTACCTCAATATTAGGATCCATGGCCCTACTCATTAACGTGGATGAAATGCTTTCATATTTCTCATTATTAATGAGTTCCATCTCATCCAATTTTATGACAAAAAACAATTTTTGATGTGGTTCATCCACAGAAATATCATAAGATCTCACCATCACTGACAAGGTTTTCTCTAAATCTAACCATATGTTGTTCTTTGGATTTAATATAACAATTTCATTTGGAATATTTTTCTTTCCAACCTAGATTTGTTTTATCTCCTTCCTTGCTTCTATACGATACATGTCACCCATGAGGTCAACAATATTCCTATTATTTCTTGCACGAACATTTTCTATATGAAAAGAATGAGGAATGACAAATTTAGCGATTCCTTCATTTACCATTCCTTCTTGTAAGCATTTAAAGAGTGTTTCATAACCTCATCTATTGATCCTAGTATCATCACAAGAACTTTGGACTTTCTCCAGATTTGTACCTTTTGCTATTTGGTTTATCACTTGATCAACCAGATATTTTCTAAGGGAACTAAAATGAGGTTGTCGAATCATAGAGTTTATATCCTCTTTCTTGAACATAGACTTCAATATATGAGACAAGTTTGCACCATCCCGAAATCCCTTTATCTTGTTTGCATTCATAAAAGATTGTATAGTATGTACTCTCTTTTTCATAAAACCCTCTAATGATACCAAAGAAGAAATGCTAGACATACTTTTAACCCTGCTTCTTCCTCCAAATGGTGTTTTAGTGATTGTTTTCAAACTCTTGGTTAAAATAGACACCTTATACTTTAGATTGCCAACCTGTTTACTAAGACATTGTTTGTCTTCTGCAAGTCTTTGATTTTCTTCTTCCTTGTTCAAAATGTTTTTATTTTTCAAAAATATGGTTTGTTGCAGATTCATATTCTCATTTTTTGCAACCAAAACCATGTTTTGAATTTGATTAACACTTTCAACCAACTTTTTGTTTATGCCCTCCAAATCAAATATTGTACTGAGTAGATTGTTGACTTTCTTCTCAAGGTCTCTACAGTTTCCTTTTATATTTTCAAAATGTCCTAGCAATCCTTTCTTTTCATTACACAAAAACTTCACTAATCCTATTACATTTTTAAAGTATGGGTGAGAATTGGTAGGAGGATCTATTGGGAATAGCTCTCCCTTTGCCCATAAGTCAATGTTTTTTGTTACCTCTATTCTTCTTTTGTTTTCATCTACACCATTTACTCTAAGGATATTTCTCTTATGTAATGATGTCATATTTTGATCCACCTCGATCGTCATAGTGTATTTATCTCTTTTATCTACAATCCTTTTTTGATTGTCCATCTAACCCAATATCAAACTTGCAATTACAAGAAAAACAAGAAGAATCATGATAGGATTCACCCATAATACCCAGGGCATTTTCATAACCATAATTTGTGTTCAAAATAACCAATAAAAGAACGACTATAGAGATGGCTTTAATGAATAAATATTAGGAATGAAAATCTCTTCTTCCCTTCTTCTTTGAAAATTATCTTCCTCCTTTTATCTTGGTCCTAGAACATGCTCTCGATGTGAAATATTTGCAAGATTTCATGATCTAAAATAATTGTAATGCAAGTAATTTCATCCTATCCATAAAACCCATTTATGACATAAATGAATCAATCTAGGTAGGTGGAATTATTTCAACAATTGACCATGAAGTGAGAAATGGGAGAAAGAATTTATGGGCTGGAGAAATGGGAGAAATAATTCACAGGTTGGATAAATGGAAGAAAAAAATCACAAGAGTGAAAAATTAAATGAACATTTTGTTGGTTCTCTTGAATTTACTCCTCCAAACTGTTTTCTATAGTAATGGTAACATTTACAGTGGTGATTGGACCCACCCAACATTTATAGTGGTGATTTGACCCACAATTACATTTTTCTCTGTTTTTATTTAAATTAAATTTTAAACATTAAAATTATACATAGATTGTGTTTTTTTTTTTTAAACTAAAATCATGAAGATTCAAAATTGTAATTATTATTAAGATAATGTTTTTTCATTGTACATATTTTTTATTATTTAAATTGATCTCCAAGTTTATTTAATTACGCTGAAAGGCGTACACCTATTGACCATGGGCACATTTAATGATCTTTTAACTTAAAATCTTAATCTTATGGTCAGGAATTGAAGATGCTGGCATATTCTTAGTCGTCCTCCCAAATCAATGAATGAGATTTACTATTCATAACTTCCTTGCATTTATGAATGTGTGCGTTAACATGTTTACTTTTTCACATTTACCTAATCATATTAAGAAATTACTGTAAGGCCATATGATTACCACGTTAAGATGATTAACAAGAATTAATATCTATGCAAGATTTTATTGCCACGTTTAGTGGATGAGTAGCAGGCACTACCTCAGATGGATTACATGTATAACTAATGGGATGTGAACAGTGGCCATGTTTGGCCTATGTTGTGAACCGTGGCCACGCTTGGCTTGAGTTTCGGGTTATAATTGTGGCTGATGATGGTCATACGATCAACCACAACAATCATTTTTGTGGCCATTCATGGTTATATATGTTTGTATATATTTATTTTGAATTATATATGTTTCGGAGTAACTGTAACATCATGATTCACCGGACCGGTTATTGCGATTCCTGAAACAGTGGTCTACCACAGTAGAAAACAGTTGTTTACCTCGCACACCAGCTGCCCCTTAGCAAAGAAATAAATTTTGTTCTCTGGATTCGAGTTAAAACCATTTGCGATCCTATCGAATTTCACTAGAATTATTTTTTAGTAGGTACCGTTAGCCCAAAACATGGTTTTCATTAATGAAACCATGTAAATCATGGGAATCTAGATCTGTAGTAGTTGTTAATTTGAGTTTTGTGAGAGTATGCTTCAGTTTGATTGAAATTTACATAGAATAAACTTCGTTTCTTAATTTAAATAAGTAGATTATTATAACTGTTCAAGTCCTTCCAAGCTAGATCTAAATATAATGAGTTTATGCAACAATATTTCTTATGGATAAATTAAATAATTTTAACCTGGTAAAATTAGGTTATGTGTATATACTAGTTGTAAGTATAGGTATATACTACTACTTAGCCCATTTAATTAGGCGGGAATAGAATTTCGAAAACCTGCAACACCTTCTGATGGCCTCTAATGGTGTCGGGGGGTTTTCATGGGCCATATTTACGGTGTTTTAGTTTGCTATGATGGTTGGTCCTTCAATATTTAGTGTTTGTTTTTATTTGATGGTCTCTCGGTCAGCTGACGATTTAATTTTCCGCTTTCAAGATGGGGAAACATGACGGAGCTATGAACCATGGAACGGTCCAACCCAATCAGATGCCCTATGTCGTGAAACGCCACTGTCTAAATGTCCATGACGGAGCTATGAACCATGGAATGGTCCAAACCAATCAGATGCCCTATGTCGTGAAGCGCCACTGTCTAAATGTCCATGACGGAGCTATCACCTGTGATGGCCATGTTCACCGTCCAAACCTCGCTTTGTCTAACTGAAATCACCCATCCTAGCACATCCAATATAAACGCACAGCCACAATAAACTGTTTATGCTAAAATTAAGTTTAGTAAATTAAATAATATAGCAGATTTTATTTACAAACCCTAATTGGATTTATGCTAGGTTTAATAAATTAAATACGCCTTTAGGCGTTCATCAACCACAATTGTGGCTGTGCTAGTATAGAATTAAGCTAACTCGGGAGCAATCTTCCCTCCCGAGTGTCCTTTCTCCGGCCCTCGACGGTCGCACCTCCGACGACCTTCAATGTTCTCGACGTCTGCGCCTCGTTCCGGCACAGACCTCCCCTCCTGCGTCGTTTGCCGTTGCCTTCACCGTTTCGGCCTGCACGTCACCAATCGACTTGGCCAGGGCTCGCGTGCACCCATGCCATCAGCATACATCCATGCACCCACCCATGTTGATGTATTTGAATTTTTAAATAAGCGGCAAATTTAAATTTGAGCCCTACAGTCGACCTCAAAATCCAAAATTTACAGTTGACCGTCTCCCCTCCTTTACCCCAAGCCCGTTTCAAAGAAAACCAGTTCAATTAAAAGAGACGCAGAGAGATGTCAAAATATAGAACAGAACCCGGGACAACGGTAGGAGGATGTAAAAGATGCAGTATATGTTCTGGCTCTACTCTTTCTCACTTCTTTAAGAAATCTTGAAATAATCTCTCGACCATTAGGCACTTATGATTGCTTATCTTGAAATAATCTCTCGACCATTAGGCACTTATGATTGCTTATCTTGAAATAATCTCTCGACCATTAGGCACTTATGATTGCTTCTCGTAATCTCTTCATTTTCTATTTTACATGAGGTATCTCTGACGGGCAAAGCTTCATTGGCGACTCGGCTCTCTCAAGTCTCGACAGCAATTGATTGAGGAGGAATGAAATCTGCCCGGGCTGATCTCTGTGGGCTGTTTTTCTTAGGCTGTTATGCACACCATACGATATATCTTGCACAAGGGGATCTGTCCCTGAAGATCTGTGTGATGTAAATTATTCCTGAAGACCTGTGTGTAGCTTAAATTATTTTTTAGCGTATCCATGTCTGCATTTCGATTCTCGTTGTGGGTATTTGCGTTTCAGACTTCAATACTCGCTATTCTTTATCCATTTCGTTGCTTTCTAAGTCCACACTGCACTTAGAATTCATTACTGTA
>ML785952.1:0-13371 GCA_009831015.1 Picea engelmannii
CTAACAACATATCATATAGAAGTTGTTGTTGGGATTTTTGAAGACTCCATTAATATATCAGTTTTAAGAGAAGTTTACCCCTTCAAGCTAGCTATAACACTACCTTACGACTCATTAACATCCACTAATGCAGGGTCTTCTTTCATGAATTTGTTTTATAAATTATTTTGCAGTCATAGCAAACTCTGAATTGAGAAGTAAGTTGTGATCTTTTCATGGGCTGGTGCTTTCTTTTGACTGCAAAACATGATTGTAATTGGCTGAGGGGGCTGCTGAACAAAGTTTCTCATATGTTAAATATCTGCACAACTCATTCAAAGGAGTATTCTATCAGTGCTCTTTGATCTTGTTCTAATGTCCTACCCATGTTAGAGAATAATTGTTTCAGCATAGTTGTTGTATTATTGTCTGGATTCTATATCTCCAAGTGAAATATGTTAACTCTTATTGAATGGATTAGATTATCCCCATGAACTACAAAAATTCTTAGATTAGGTCTGCAGCTTATTAAACCCTCAAAGCCTCTATTTTGATCAAATTTGGATGATTAACTTGAACAAAATTGTTTAACACAGTCCGAAGGATATAGATAAGATATTATATATGCTAATTTAACTGGGGAGTAGTCTAACCGTTCTACTTTTGGACCCATATATGACTAAAATCAGTCAACTCACGACCAAAACCAGTCAACTCACGACCAAAATCAGTCAATATATGACCAAAATAGGTCCAAAAAGTAGAACAGTTAGACAATTCCATTTAACTGGTAGTCAGAAGAGAGACAAAGATGTTTTGGCCTCTCTAGCACAAATTTTGTTTGAAATAGAGTTATGTTTAGATACAGTCATCTTTTAGCATGTCTTGGAGACAGTTTCTTAAATAATATTTAAGGCTTATGGTGTGAGACAAATATTAAAAATGCTGGAACCTAAGTTTCATGAAAGAGGAGAATTACAAATGTTTTTTAAATGAACATTTTGAAAATTCACAAGGGGAATTGAGAAAAATTATGTTGTGTTTGTTTCTGAATGTGTATATTCTATTTTTTCAGCTGAAACTTCCAGGTGTTTCCCTAGCATTTTTGAAGTATCCCATCTTTGAAAATCTTTCTTGGCCAGTATATGTTTGCTTGGCCTAGATGTTTTAGTAACGTAGATCCTTGTTAAAATAGAATGTTGAAACTGGAACTCTTTTTGTTGATCTTAAAGGTTAACATCTCATTCGTTTTTATTACTAGAGCCACTTTCTCATATCAAGCATTTCAAAGTAAATGATGAATAAAAAAACTTGGAATGTTCTTATAAGCTCTGTTTTCTGGTTTCTCTTGAATTTGTATATGGATCAGAATTTCTTATTTTCATGTAACGACCCCTTGACTGGCCGAGGTCACTCATATTCAAACTCCCTATCAATACTTTTATGTTGTAAAATATGAAGTGACTTTGTTACTTTCCTTTAACATTCATGATTATTGCTATTCTTAGATTTATTTCGGTAGATAACAGTAGGATAAGTATCATAAAGCCAAAATGGAGAAGAAAATGATCATGGTTCTAATATATGAAACATATTTAACATTATCCTTTGAAAGTAACTTCCACAATTGCATAGTTGTTTCTTTGTAGAAAGTAAAACTGACAACTTGAAAATGGCATTATTTATGAATGCAGGGAAAATAACAAATATCTTGGTAATTTCACAGACATTCTTTCCTGCAAAGGACTGTCAAAAGACCAATAACAAAGGAAGCTTCCCTCGTGTTCCTGTGTCTTCTTTAGAAAAGTCCTCCCAGCCAATATCTTCATTTGAGGGAACAGTAGCAATTTTACCTTCCTATTGTTCATTGGAGGAAGAACTTGCAGCAAGTGGATCACACAGTGCAGCTTCAATGAAACAACAAATACTTGATCTAGCGGTTTGTCTTCTGATCCATTGTGTTTATCATTGAGTGTATGTATCTCTCCCAATGATTCTGACAATTTGATATATTGAGTTTATTCTATGACTGCTCTTTTTTCATTGGTCTTTTCAAGTTGTCATGAGAATCCCCTAAGACATATATTTCACAGAAAGTGGCCTTTCTCCTAGGGAACCCCATTTACTATATCATGATTGTTTCTTGCCCATTGTAAAAATGCTAATCACACTAGCTGTTTTCTAAGGTTCTAGACATGAAAATTCTATTGAATGTTAAATATGCACACATAACAGAAAAAATATTAGAAAGTCTTGTATAAATAAATGCCTTGCGACATTTCATTTTAACATAACTCACAGGCTTAGACCTCTCTTGGCTGAAATTTGCGCCCTTCTTGAATGCTTTGTGGCTGATGCAACTTGTTTATTGGAGAAAAAAGTGGTGCTCTATCTCTTGGATGTTTGGTTCTTGCTGTTGTGGTGGAGTATTCTTGGTAAAGTAGAGTTATCTTGCTATCTCTTGAAATTGGTAAGAAATTTTTGCATATTGTTAGTGTTTCTTCTTGGTTCGTGGTTATTCTTGTCTAAACCCTAGGAGGCATATAAGAGCATACACCCTCCACTAAGATCCAGCCTTATCTTGAATAATCATATTTTAGCAAAGGTTGCTAGGAGGAGTAAAAGGGCTTACACCCTCCTAGACTTACCTTGCTAGTTTTGTTTGCTCTAGGGAGTAAAAGGGATTACACCCTCCTAGACTTACCTTGCTAGTTTTGTTTGCTCTAGGGAGTAAAAGGGCTTACACCCCTAGAGAAGTAATAAAACTAGCTCTTATACAAGAGACTCCATCACCCAATTCACTAGGCACTATTGTACTTGCATTGGAGATATAAAATCATTGCATTGGTATACTTGAAATTGCGAGATATTGCATTTGTTCAAGTTGGAATATTTTCTTAATGTTATAAGCTTGCTGATGCCCTAAAGGGAGTCCTCTTTTAGCCAAGGAATTCATTGCTGTAATACCTTTAATGCTACAGCCATTAGGGCTGCAGAAAAACTCACCTAAACTCTTTCATTGCTCACTATTCTACCATTAAAATTTGCTTGCAAGCTGCCATAACTAATCTACTTGTCATTGGCTATCTTTTGGGTGGATTGTTTGCTGATTTTAGTGGTTAGATTTTGCTGCTGTAGCAATTGTTTGCTACAGCCATAAGGCTGCCCTAATGCATTGCTGATAACACCATTTTGCAGCCCCAATTTACCATCAAAGTTTGTGTTTAAGTATTGGAATGTTATCTACATGTTTGGTACTTGATCATCCGATAATTGTTTGATGCTTTTGGTGGTTAAATTTGCAGCTAGTAATGCATTCTATTGCTGATATATATATATATATATATATATATATATATATATATTTCAATACTGCTGCAGTTTGGGACAACAAGCTTTTCTTGCTTGTTCCCCTTGATTTTAAGGCTTGTATCTCTATCAATTGTCTTGTTCTGGGCAGGGATAACATTGTGGTGCATGTACGCAACGCTTGGCAACCATTCTTCACCAAGAAGACTTCATCTCCAAGCCTTTATCCTTCTCCAAATATGACCTATAGGGGTTTTCACCATCATCTTCTCACTTTCCATCTCAATCCCCCTAGGGTCACCGGGATTCCCCCCTTGTGGTGATTTATCATCACTAAAGCGAGGGGAGTGTCTATCTAAGGTGGCAGTGGGTAGGTACTCCCGTAGTTGTCACACTCTTGTGGTTTGGGTCGGGTTTTGCCTAACCTACAATCTGTGCGATAACATAGCTTTCGGTGGAGCTTGACTAGCTCATAACTAACCTCTTCCAACTGGACGTAGTGATTGACGACGTCCTAGGAATAGTTCTTTTGGCCAACTTCAGATAGCCATGCCATCTTGTCCATCTTATATATTTGCGATGCTTGCACTGACCATGTATCATATAAATTGGTGGTCGCTGCTTTGATCTCTTTGAACACTTGGTTGGATTACCGTATTTGCTGACTAATAGATTGTAGCCTTAGTTAGATTTCCTCCTCTATAGAGCACCCGGTTGGAACATGTGCATTCAACATGAAATTCCTTGTGTCTTTTAATATTGAAGTGATCACAACTTCCAATTCTTTGATTCGCCTATCTTTTTCTTGACTTCGTGTTGAAGTTGCTCAAATGTACTCTTGAAGATTTGCTTTGAGGCATTGAAGTGGCCCTTAACTTCTTCGACTAACAATTTCGTGGTTGCATAGTCCTTATACCCCATCAACACCTTGGTTGATTTGTTGTGGCACTGCAACAATGGTTTCAATCATTTTCCTTTTGGAATGAAATGCGATTTCGACACGATCGTTGTCCCTTGTTTTTATTGTTTTTCCTTCTCGGGCAATTAGAGTTTCTGTCATTGTTTGCTTATGTGACTTCTTTGTATAAGTGGGATACATTTACCTTTTGCTTGCCCAGGCATCTGAGTTAGACATCTCCTAGTTCAAATATTGCCAGTAGTTCGCTAAGGGGATCGATATTGATCTACCCAAGATTAGTATAGGTTTGAGTGCTAGGTGATGTGTTTCACCATTGGTATGTTTTGACTGTTGGCAGAACATCAATACCTTCATTTTTGTTTTGTATTTCGGCTTGTGCTAATTTTTTCTTTCGCTTATCCCATTGTTGTTTCTTCTTAATTAATTTGGTCTTCAATGTCTTTCGTCTGCTCACCTTGTCACTGGGTAACTGCCATGTCTTGTCTTTTTGAATATTTGATAATCATTTTCTTGAGATTATCAATCTTTTTCTATTCTTTCTTTGTAGCCCCTAGGATGCACTGACTCTTTATTTAGGCCCAAGCTTTGTCCAACTTTTTCCTAGAAATTTTTTGTAAGTCTTCACTTGCTTTTAGTTTAGCCTCTTTAGGGTTGTCGCATATCTTGTAGTCAAAAAATCTTTCCTATTGTTTTGGTCGCCTGGGTTCATTTTGGTTTCTTTGCTTAGCCTCAGTTACCTCGATTTGTCCTTGCCTTTCATGCTTGTTAGGTGTTGCTTGCTCAAGTCACGGTTGTTCATCAACGCCCCTCTCTTTCCTAGCTTCTTCTTCCTCTAGTGCTTTCTTCTTTGCAACTTTATCTAATGTTTGTTGTTCGTCGGAAGCTCTTTGCTTAGGTACTTCTTCCTTTGCCCATTGTTCCGTTGCTTTTTGCATTTCCTCCTCTTCGTATTTTTGTCATTCAAAAACGTTTTGCTTGGCCTCTTCAACTTTCTATCACTCTATTGCATCTCTTTGCTTAGTTGTTGCTTCTACTTTCTTGTGTTCTTCAACATGATTCTGCTTAGATGCTTCTTCAGCTCATTGCTACTGGACAACATCCTACTTTGTTTGCCTCTTTAGCTTTCTTTGTCTTAGTTGTGATCTCTTTTGTTCTCACCTCATCCTGTTTGTGCCACATATCATGAATGTTGTCTTTTTTATCTTCTGCAAATGCTCTTTTCATCTCCATCAACCAGTTCAACTCTTCTTGTTCCTTTTGGTGTTGCTAGCTTTTTTTTGTGTATTTTTTCCTTAATGGCCGCCATCTCGTTGTTGGTCATCTTTATCAAACTCTGGCAGAGGTCAACCAATTTTTCCATAGTCGGGGATATGATTCTCTATTCCCCTATCTCTTTTGTTTGTTCATTCTTAGTACCATTGGGGATCTTGTTGCTATGTGTTGTCGACCTCATTTTCCTTCTTTTCTATGATGCAAATGTCTTCTATTGGGCCATCCTGTGAGGACTCGACATTGATTGGCTTGTCCATTGTCGGTACATTTGTTTTGTGAGTGTTCTTGGTTATCTTCTTTTCTTCTTTTATGGTGTCTTATATTTTGCTTCCTCACTATTTCCCTCAGCTTGGGTAGCCTTCCATTTCTCTTCTCTCCATTGCTATCTAAGCTTTGAGTTTGGCAATCATATGGATGACTTGTTTTGCTTGTTTGACTAGTAGCTAGGCTGACAGTTGGCGCAACACTTCTTATTGATTAGGTTCCTTTTGTGCATCTCGTTCCCACTTGTGAAGATGCCTTTTATCTCATGTGGATTGAAGCTCCAAAATGATCTTTTGAACGTCAACCCTGACCTCTTGATCTCAGTTGGGAACATCTTCTTGTTCACATTCTTTGTCCCCGTTATCACAAAATTTAGCACTTGTGCAAGGCCTTCACAAGGTGCTTGACTAGTGTAAGATATGGAAGTAATTGCCATTGTCACCTAAGCATGTACTTCCCTCATTTTAGTGAAGGATAGAGATCCAACACGAGGGATGCTTCCCTAGCAACCTCAAAAGATCCTATAGCAAGCTAAGGCAACTCTATGGCCCCCTATCTTGGTTGCTTGATTAGTTAGGTCAATAATAAGTGCAAGGTCAATATGAATTAAACAAAACACATCGATTGTGCGTGTGTGAGGGGTGTTGCTATGGAAATCAATGGTGTTTATTAAGATAGAAAAGTAAATTAAATGCCCCAAAACACTAGCTATCAAAAGAAAAATGAAATCTATAAATAAACTTGAATGAAAGATAAGATAATTCAGCATGTAACAAGTTTATAACAATAGCAAGTAAACAGTCCTAAAATCAGCAATAATACTATGGAAGATATGGAAAATATCAATTAAAAGACTAACAAACCATAAACCAATGATTGCTTGAAAGAAATAACATTAAACTATGTTAAAAACATGCAATATGACAAACCCCAATTGCTGAAAATGCAATAAATGCAGCAATGAATGATGTAAATAATGATTTTAAACAATAGATGCAAGGTGTTAGACTAAAGATGGTGGAGATGGAGGTGCAATGCAAGTCCTAAAGCTAACAAAAATCATTGGGGAAGAGAGAAAGCTAAAGCTAGGGTTTATATCACTTGTAACAAGAGAAAGACTAGCACCTTCTCAAATCCTTGGGCATATGGAGTCAATACAACAACTTCAATAAAGGCCTAAAGCAAGAGAAGGCTTGAAGATTAAAACCCTACAGTTTGTACCATCACAAACCTAGGCTTAACCCTCTAGGAAGACAAATCCTAAGGTTGAAAATCTCAATTCCTAGGTGTTGTCCTATGTCTTCTAAGGCGTCTAGCAAGAGATCACGGTGGAAAATGGTAAACCCTAGGGGGATATACAATCAAAATCCCTAGACTTTAACCAATAAATAGAACTTTAGGGGGATGTACAATCACAATCCCTAAATTTGGCCTTATATGCTTTAACAAGCTTAATATGAATGATAACTAGGAAGGAGATGCACAATTACAATCTTTCTAGGTTTTCAACAAAATTATTCAAGGAAACTAGATAACATGCAACTTATCAAACATTTGATAGAGCATTCACTTAAAATACCATGAACAAACATAAATTATTGGAAAGAACACTTACTATACCAAGTCACTATGCATGAAGAAACCCTAATTCAAGAATCATTCACCAAAACAAGACAAAGCATCCACAAGATCACTCTCCAATGTTGATGTTTTGGTAGCTACGGGAGGATCTTTCCCTCCTAGATGACCTTTCTTAGATGCAGAGAAGATTTCGGAAGTAAGAGATCCATTGAACAGATATTGAAATACCCTAGAAGAGAAGTCGGCCCAGAAGAATAAAGTAATAATGAAAAGATACCTGTCCAGAGAAGAAGTCGCCCCAGTCTAGTGGCCAGAAAGACTATAAATAGAAGACGTCTTGGCTCATTTGTTCACTCACTCACTCTCTCCCATCTACACAAAAGCAAGGTGCAAGTTTGGAGGAGGTGACACAGTAGCTGCAACTGCACAGTTTATTCTTGCTCAATCTTTTGGTATCTCTCTCTTGTGCGCTACTCCTTGAAGAGGTGCGCTACCTTTGTATGGTGTTGCTGCTGCAACAGCTGGGGTGCTATTTTTGGTTAAGATAGCACTTGTTCTACGGTTTATTTGATTGGACTTGCTTTGTGAACGAAATCTATCTAAGAAAGGTTGTTGGGTTTTTCCCCCATTTGGGGTTTTCCCAAGATAAATCTCGTGTTCTTTTCTGTCTCTTGTTTATGTTGCTACTGCTTAGTACATGATATATATGTTAACGGTAACGAAGTAAAAGAACACTAGTAATACTAATGCTCTATAAATAAGGAAAATCCAACATGGAATTAGAGTTGGTTACCTTCAAAATAGTTTGACCACTAGAAGGAAGATCGCTACAGTAGCACCTTGCAGCTGCAATACTTTGTCAAGCTCGTTGAGCACTATCCCAAGGACGTTGGGAATAATTCCTTCATAGAGCAGTGCGCCCTAACCTAGCGCATCCCCTGAAATCCTCAGCGTGCAGTTTGGTGAAGTTTGAAAAATCGAAGTTTTTTCAATGCTAGGGTTTCTACCGACGAAAATGTCAACCATTATGAGAGTTGAGGATAGATTGGACAAAGAAGATAAATTCAGATCCTGGAAGCATAGAATACAACTCATTCTAGAAGAGAATGAATTATTGGATCACGTCAAGAAGATGCTTCCAAAACTCGAAGATGAAGAAGCAAAGGCAAAGTTCAAGAAGAATGAGGTCAAGGCCAAGAGGATCCTGATAGACTCAATCAAAGATCACCTAATATCCAATGTATCAGAACTAAAGACTGCAAAGGAAATGTTTGATGCCCTAACCAGACTCTATGAAAGAAAGAACACCAGTCAGAAGCTTACCCTACGACATCAACTGAGAAATGTGACTATGAACAAGTCGATAGCCAACTTCTTTACAAGATCTCACAGATCAATGACCAGTTAGCAACCATTGGATATCTAGTAGAAGATGCTGAACTAGTAACCACTACGCTAAATGGTTTCCCTCCCTCTTGGGACCCATTTGTCCAAGGAATTTGTGCAAGAAGGAAGTTACCCAAGTTTGACAAGTTATGGGCAGATTTCTCTCAAGAGAAATTTGGATTGATGTCCAAGAAACAAAAGGTAGATGATGAGGAAAACCAAGCACTTGCAGCACAAGTGAAGAAGAGAAAGGTAAGAGAAGAAGGCAGTCCAAGGAAGTCTAAGAAGCCACGTCGTAAGAGGGATGATGGACTGCATGTCCATGACCACACCCATGACGATAAATCTGAAGCTCTTAAGTGACAAATCTTTAGATTTGGTGGATCCCACGATGTACAGACAATTGATTGGATCCTTGATGTACTTGGTTAACACCAGGCTAGACATATGCTTTGTAGTGAATACCTTGAGTCAACACATGGTTGGACTTAGACAGTTACATTGGATGGCAGTAAAAAATATGTTGAGGCACCTTCATGGTACAATTGGATATGGATTGAGATATGTCTCGGGTGGAGATGTGAAGCTGCAGGGATATACAGGGTCTGACTGGGAAGGGAGTGCAGTGGATCGGAAGAGTACTTCCGGATGTTTTTTTAGTCTGGGATCAGGCATGATCTCATGGTTGAGCAGGAAAAAAACATCAGTGGCACTCAATACATCAGAAGCAGAGTGTATCGCAACAAGCGTGGCAAGCCGTGAAGCAGTGTGGCTCCGGAAGTTGCTAGTCGAGATAATTTATCTAGAATTGGAGCCAACTTTGATACATTGTGATAATCAAAGTTGTGTGAATCTTACCAAGAACCATGTATTCCATGAAAAGTCTAAGCATATAGAGATCAAATATCATTATATCCGGGACATGGTGGAGAGAAGAGTTGTGGAGCTCCAGTACATGTCCACGAACGAGCAGATAGCGAACATTCTCACCAAGCCCTTGTCAAGAGTGAAGTATGAGTACTTCAAGGACAAGCTTGGAGTGTTTCCAAATGTCCACCCTCATTGAGAGGGATGTGTGCTGTTTCTTCTCATGCTGACTAACCCCTCTGGCCAAGGGTTCCCTGGATCAGTCACGTGAGGTCACTGAGGGGGAAATGTACTGTCAGACCTGCTGAGAGAAGAAACATCACACATGTAGTCGTAAGACTATGGCAGAGGCTGTGTGACTTCGAACAATAACCATGTGCTACTTCGGTGGTTGTGTACCACTGGCGAAGACTGTGTGACTCCAGACAGTAGTTGTGTGCTACTTCGGTGGTTGTGTACCATTGGCGGAGACTGTGTGTCTATGGACAGTAGCTGTGTGCTACTACAGTGGGTGTGTTCCACTGGCGGAGGCTGTGTGACTCCGGACAATAGCTGTGTGCTACTTCGGTGGATGTGTTCCACTGGCAGAGGCTGTGTGATTTCAGACAGTAGCTGTGTGCTACTACAGTGAATGTGTTCCACTAGCAGTCACTGTGTGTCACTGGACAGTAGTTGTGTACTACTTGGCACTAGTTGTGATCTATTGGATGACATTATAGCAACTGTGTGCTACTAGCTGATTGTCATGGAGATTACCAGATCGCTTGATGTAGCTGTGTGTGCTACCGCTTGATCGTAGAGACTGTGCCTGATGATTCGAGATACCGAAGGCATTGTAGAAGCCGTGTGCCTGCTAGCATATTGCAGAGTATTCAATGGACTACCAGATGAAGACATCGTGAAAGATGCCTCCCTAGATAGGAGGGAGTGTTGATGTTTTGGTAGCTGCGGGAGGATCTTTCCCTCCTAGATGACCTTTCTTAGATGCGGAGAAGATTTCATAAGGAAGAGATCCATTGAACAGATATTGAAATACCCTAGAAGAGAAGTCGGCCCAGAAGAATAAAGTAATAATGAAAAGACACCTGTCGAGAGAAGAAGTCGACCCAGTTTAGTGGCCAAAAAGACTATAAATAGAAGACGTCTTGGCTCATTTGTTTACTCACTCACTCTCTTTTAGCTACACATAAGCAAGGCACAAGTTTGGAGGAGGTGACGCAGTAGCTGCAACTGCACAATTTATTCTTGCTCAGTCTTTTGGTATCTCTCTCTTGTGCGCTACTCCTTAAGGAGGTGTGCTACCTTTGTATGGTGGTGTTGCTGCAACTGAGGAGGTATTTCTTGTTAAGATAGCACTTGTGCTAGGGTTTATCTGATTGGACTTGCTTTGTGAACGGAATCTATCTAAGAAAGGTTGTTGGGTTTTTCCCCCATTTGGGGGTTTCCCAGGATAAATCTCATGTTCTTTTCTGTCTCTTGTTTATGTTGCTACTTCTCAGTACATGATATATATGTTAATGGTAACGAAGTAAAAGAACGCTAGTAACACTAATGCTCTGTAAATAAGGAAAATCCAACATCCAAGAGGTGCGCACAAGTAATCCATGATGAGAAAAGAAGATAAGAAGACAAGAGAAGTGATTCTCCACAAGTGTGAGTTATGATTTGATAATGAGAGAGCACTAGCCTTCTTATATGAGGAAACCCTAGCGCTATAACACTCAAAGCCTCTAAAATCATAAAATATCCATGATACAAGGTTGATAGGTCAAGGTCGACCCCCAAAACAGTCTCCAACATAAAGATAAAGTGAAAATACATCTAAAGGTCCCCTCAAAAGTGACATGTGTTAGTGTGAGAGCCTTGAGAGGCCATGGTTGTTGATGTTTTGGTAGCTACGGGAAGTATTAACCTCCACGTGTAACCTATGACTTAGAATAGACTATTCCGAAAGCAAGTGAACTATTAAACAGATGTGTGGAAACCCTAGAAGACAAGTCAGCCTAGCAGAATAAATAATATTAGAATATTATCTTCCAGAAATCCAAGTCGGCTCCACAGGGAAAAGATAAATAGAAAATATAATTACTAGAAAGTCAGGTCGGCCCAGCCAAAAAAGTCACTAGACAGATTAATATAAATAGAGGACGTTTTAGCTCATTTGTACACCCAGTCAGAGCGCAAGTCTTGTGGAGAGCTGTAGTTGCAGCTGGAAGGAGGAATAAGGGCACATAGTCATCTCTTGGTCTTGGTCTGTCTCTTGGTGATTCTCTTGGTGACATTCTTAGTGATATTCTTGCTAAGTATGGCGCAAGTCTGAGAGAGTAGTGCAGCGACAGCTGCTGCATTTGTGTATAGTACTTATTCTGTGGATATGGAGACTCTCTCTTGTGCACTACCCTTGGAGAAGGAGTGCTCTATTTGTCTTGAGTTGTTGCTGCAGTTAGAAACTAGGGTTTATCTGTTGGCTCTGGAGTAGGCTTGCTGGAATTATTCTAAGTAAAGGTTAGTGTGCTCGGGGGTGGCATATGTGAATGCCTATGGTTGGGTAACAATGATGTGACATTGTCTATGGTTAAACGAGCTTCCCAAAATTTCAACATGGTATCAGAGTAGGTTTCCTTCACAACAGTCTAACCGCTGGAAGGAAGATCCTCAATTTCCCCCATTGTCAAGCTTGTTGAGCACTTACTAAACCCACTAAGAAGATCGTCTAAGTAGGGCACATCTTTTCCCCGGATCAGATCTGCTAATTTCTGAAGTTGAGAAATTAGGGTTTCCTCATAAAACCCTAGGTTTGCAGTGCAGTTCCTTCATGCTAGTTGCTTCGTGGTAGTTGCTTTGTTCCAGTTGCAGTGCCAGTTGCAGTGCCAACACCAGCTGCAGTACTAGTTGCAGTGAAATTTTTTGTGAAGTATTGGGACTAACTTTTGGGTTTCCTAGTGCGCCTTAACCCAACACATCTCTAGCTATATTCAGATTGCCAGTTGGAGCACCTTGAAATTTTTGGGTTCGTCATTGCTTGTCACTACTGTTGGATGGTGTTGTTGTTGTCGGAAGTATGTACTTGTATATGTTTAAACTGTATCATTATCTTAAGGGTATTTGCAGGAGAAGGGATCTTTTGTCCAAACAAACAATCGTAGATCCAGAGGGATCTCAGATCCAACACATTCAGAGGAACAACTCACTCCAGGTTTGATTATTTTGATATGCCTCTAGCTGTTATGGCATTACTGTGATCTTATGAACATCTAGTTGTATTTTGATCTATTGAAGTTATGATTATCACACTAACCTCTGTTCAAAGTTAAAGTTATGAACTGACTCTAGTCAAAGTATTAGATTGATTAAGGTTGAGATTTTTGAGTTTACTTACATTATATTCCCTAACTAAGATCTCTGTCAAGAAAGTAGTGTCTTAAGTACATGGGAGAGGTTGGAGAGAATATTTTTCATCTTGAGTGAAGGAGACTCGGAAGAAAAACAACACTCATTCCTGACGATAAGACTCCAGGTTCTAGGTTTGATTGATTAATTTAATAAGTTTCCAATTGAACATATCAAGTTTAATAATTGCTACATTACTAGTTGTGACAACAATCCTTGAAAGGTTCTATTACTGCTAGATACAATGAATACTTGGTAGCATGTGAGTACTGTTATCCCCGATATCTAGGGATAACTAGGAGATCATGTCTCGAGGCCCACATGGTCCTAGACATGGAGTACGAGAGCAGATTGACTTGAGCATGGCCCTTGAGGGCCCATCTTTTCTTCTTCTCAGCCAGACT
>ML785952.1:107690-132859 GCA_009831015.1 Picea engelmannii
TGTATCTCGAGCTTTTGTGGGCATCTTCTTCCATGCTGTTCCTCCTGAGCTTTACATTCAAATTTCTTATTCTGCTATCCTCACTGTTGTCATCAATGACAAGCATTCACTGCATTCTGTCCACTGAATTTGCCAACATGGGTATGTGCAACGATTCTTGTGCAGACGGTGGTGTCCTACAGTACTATTTTTAGTGACAACAAATGTAAACAATAAATGGCATGAATGGCGGTATAATTACCACTGCTCATGATTCAGGGATTCACATTTATGTTCAGGCAGCGAACTGACATACTAACAACGATTTGATTTAGGTTTTACCAACAGGAATAGCATTTTTGGACAACGATTTCATTAAACAACATTTGTAACTGTTGTGGTCAGCTCCCTTAAAGAAGATGACAACGACTTAACTAATAAACAACAAGTTTGTTTTGTAGACAATAATCTCACTTATGCTTAATAGACGGTGAGATTGGCCATCCTTGTTGGCTGCGTTTTATCAGCGGTTGTTGTGAATGATAACATGTTTTCATGTGACTAACAGTGTGAGTTAGGTGGATGACAGCTTGGTTAGGTGTTTAGAATTAACAACTTTTAGTAATTTTAACAGCGTTAAATTGTCAGCATACTGCAAATATATCCTTCTTATATAACCCTTTATTTACATGTAGTTGTCTTATGCCAAAGTATTCCCTTCTGGACCAGACTTCAAAGGTGTAATGGGTTAATCCTTTTGCTTTCTTATCCTTTCACATCTAAGGATTAAACTTTATTTTTAAGACCATAATTTCTTTGAAGAGATGTTGAGGAGTGTGCACTAAAGTTGATGAATGTATGGTGAGTGATGACCTTGAGATCCTCGTTTTTTTTTCTGAAGTTCGTGAGATACAAGTTTTACTTGACCTTCACTAGTTGCCTAAGCTTGTTCTCTTTATTAAACCCTCTCTCTCTTTACATTTATATTTATGGTTAAGCAAACGCCCAATTTTTGCTCTCACTGTATAGAGATTTAAAGTTGAAAATCCCTACGCACGAAGTTCTTAATTATTACTCAATTATATCAGTTCCACAGTTGGAGAGTTTTCGTTGATAAAAAGTGTATGTAAGGAAGTAAGAACCTGTCGACTAGTTGCGCAATTTAATTGAAGGTCGATTGTCACCTTGCGTCAGTTGGCCTATCCTTTGGGTGCTGGGGTTAGTCGTCAGTGGTTAGATAGTTAACTTGATCTCCTAGCGCATCGATTTTAGCTTGTGTCGAGGGTTCGGGTTGTTGTTGTGCCACGGTTGTTGTCGCGCCCATCACAGAGCGACGGTATGATTTTTGATGAGGGGATCATTGCGCGCCCTATTGGTTAGAGGTGAAGGATAACTTGGCCAGGGTCTGTGACGCCCATTGTGGGCGTTGTTCGTTGTAGTTGTTTTGGTGCGTGAGTGGTAACGCCTTCAGGCGCTGGGTTGCGCGCCATAGAGGTTCTAGTTGGGGTCGTCGAGACTGTTGTGTCGGGAATGTGGTTGTGGTCCCTTATCCTGTAGGCATCATCATGTTGTGTTGGGCGGGTAGTCGTTTCCTTTGATGTACGCATGTTTCGTCTGTTGCTCGTTGTGCTAGTGTTTGAGCTGTCATTGCTTGTTCCCTGATCGATGTGTGTGTGCTCGTCGTCAGCTTGTGTGGTTCAACTTATCGTCATTGCCTTCTTGACCTAAAAAAAAAGGTTTTTCACTTCTTCTTCGCTTGTAGTCGTAACGTTTGGGGACGTTATAGATTAACCCCCTTCAGTACACTCTAAAACCGATAAGAGTGATTTAGTAGCACCAATCATTTATCTTTAAAGGAAAATCGAGGCCTCATTCTACAAAATAGAATTCATTCTATGGTATAGAGTTTTATCTTGTACATTACCATTCCCTTTAATTGTAATTGAAGTCAAATGATGCCTAGGTTGTTGAGAAAAAAACCTTCTACTTTGATCAAAGTGATTTGTAATAGTAGTAACATCAATCACTAATCTTTGAGGGGAGATTGGAGCCTCATTCTGCAAAACAAAGTTTATTCTGTGGTACAAAGTTTTATCTTGTACATTACCATTCCCTTCAATTGTAATTGAAGACAAAGGATGCCTAGGTTTTTGAGAAACACAACCTTCTATACTTTTGATAAGAGTGATTTGTAATGGAAGTGGCATCAATGACTAACCTTTGAGGGAAATTTGGGACCATATTCTATGAAACAAAGTTAATTCTATAGGAACAAGTTCCATCTTCTATACTATCATTCCCTTCAATTGTAATTGGAGATAGAGGTTGTCTATGCTGTTAAGCAACATTGTTATTTGGCACACATTGCTTGCATATAGAACATTGATTTTCAACAACGACTGCATGATTTCTTGATGTTTGAGGAAAAATCAGTGTCTCATTTTATGGTACGGAGTTTTGATATGTAAATCCTTAATGTTGTCCATTGGTTACACAAATAGAAACTTTCTTACCTCTAATAAGAACGAATTGAAGGACGATATTATGTGGTTCCAAAGTTGGAAGATTTGACAATTCTTTAGCCTTGCATCTGTTGAGATTATGTACCTTCAGAAGTGTTCCCCATGTGTTTGTGAGCTCCTAAACACATGTGGGAAGTACTATGTACTTTGTGCTTTGTACTTTATGTCTAATTTCACTTTGACTTAGGAGATTTAAGTCAAAAGTGAAATTTGGTCATTTATGCCTAAAATGACTATTAATTCACTTTGTGGGTGAATAAGATACATAAAGTGAACTTAGGGAACTTAACCCAAAGTGGGTTTGAGAGTGAGATTATTATGGGATGATCTCAACCTTTGATTAGACTTGAGATGGCATGATCTCAATGGTCTATCTTTTAGGTTTCCTTATGGAGGTTCAAGAGGGGCACAAAGGGCAGTGAGGAGCTTATTCACTCATTTGTTCACTTGGAGAGTTTGAGAGAGAGCATGAGGATGAGGTTTGTTGCATATGTTGAGGCTAGCTTGGGCGCTTCTATCCATGGAGGAAGCCATCAATCTTAGGGCCTCATTTATTTAGTGGGGAGGTTCTTGCTTGGAGGAGGGTGCACTTGGTGAGGAGGGCGCATCATCAGCAAGGAAGAATTTCAGAGCTCAGATTGCAGTGAGGTCTGTTTCAGAGGGAGGCTACTCATTAGTATCAGAGTACCGTGGAGGGGTTTCTTCATCAGAGCTTCCAGTTGGCAGTTAGCTCCAGTTCAGTGGTCTTGTCAACATTGATGGAGGGCGCACCATCCTAGGGTGCTCTTGCTTCATTTGGTCTTGTGTTGCAACTTGGATCAAGTTGCTATTGTATCACGTTCTTCTATATATTATACTTGTTGTATTCCACCTTCCATTCTCCATATATATACACTTATATTCCAAACTGGTTTTCTTTGGGGGGGGTTTATCCAGGGTCATGTTGACAAAAAATACGTGTTCATTTTCATGTATGTTAGAGTTTAGAACTACAATATTTTCAGCAGTAAAGATCTCTAGGTGTGTTATATATATTTTGGTATGCATGTGCTAACCCTTGGTGACAAAAACTACATGCTAGACCACCAAAATTGCTTATGTAACTGTAACAAATCAACAAAGAAGTTCATGCACTGTTGATTGTTATAAAACAGTAGCAAAACCTTCATTGGCAGTTGAAACTTAGAGCCAACTTGAGGTCAAAGACAAACCTAGTTGGCAGCTTGATAGGACCTAGAAAATATTCAACATCAACCTCTTTTTCAAAAGATATTTTGTTCAAATAGCTTGTTTGAACAGTCCATTATTGTGTTATTCTACAAAATCAATAAAACAATCAACGTCGACATTAGAAGATATATCAAAAATTTATAATTAAAAAGTACATGTGATTTATCATAACTTTGTCTGTAAAATCTTAGGAAATGTTGGCCCTAAACTTTAAATGCATGTCTGAATGGTTCTAATGTAATTATATTATGTCAACTACCATTAATCATTCTCATGCATGCTTAGGTCAATCATCCAATGTTCAAAATATTGTGTTAAACACTAACACACAATTGTCCTATGGAGTTTAATTACATGAAATAACACATAAGTTTAATATGTAAGTATATGAAATCACAAGTTTAATAGGACCCCTTATTACTTCATTATAAACATTCAAGTTCAACCCAATAAGTCAAAATACCCACTATCGATCCAAAACCATTTTTGCCTTATTTTGAAAATAGAGTGTGACATAATAATTTTCCATAAAAAAAATACACATCACAAAGTGCATGATGGTCTTATGAAAAAAATAAAATTTATTTCCTAGAGCCTACTTACTTATTTTTCAGATCTATCAAACATGCCTACTTATCTATTTTTCTCGTTTTTACTTAAATTTGACAAAATGCACGTCAAAGCAAAATTATGCATGTTGAAGGAAATATGGGGAATTTTTTTTGAAGGCTAGAAATGGAAATATGAAAATCTAGGAAGGTGGATAATGACAAAACATACACTCTCCAATTTGAATAACCCAAATTGTCCATGAAATAAAATTTCAATGTGTATTTTAGTGAAGCTGGACAATTTTGGCTATCTTCATTGAAATACACACCTAGCCTTTATTGGACGGCCAAAATGAATGATTCAACTTGGAGAGCATGTTTTTATTCATTGCATATCTACAATTCCAAGTTTTTTATTTGACATAGAAAACTTTATGCTATGCAAAAATACTTTAAATTTTCCTTTTTTTCGTAGGATAAAAATCAGGGTCAAGTGCCTGAATGAAATGTGTGCCAGGATTTGTAGTTAATGGTAAATGGAAACTAAAATATTCCTTCTTGGAAGTACCCACATTTTTTACAATCTTTCATACTAAATTGTCCAAAATAAATCTTCTACAATGAAATCTAAGTCTATCAAAATATCAATTGATCTTATTAGCCAATGTTCACAATTAGTACAAAAATGCACTCGAGGTCCAAACTAATTACAACCAAGGAATAAAATTTGGGCTGAGATATAATTACACAATATTTAGCCTATGTACCCATGTATCAGGTGTGTCAAAATGCCTACTTACCTATTTTTCTCACTTTTACCCAACTTTGACAAAATGCATGTCAATGCAAAATTATGCATGCTAAAGGAAATCTAAAGTAGAAACCTTAAGGATAAAATTGGATATAGAAATGTGAAAATATCGAGAGCGACAAAAAATGAACTCTCTAATTTGAATCTCTCGAACTTACCAAAAATGAAGCTTGGGCATGCATTTTAGTGAAATGAGACAATTTTAACTAGCTTCACTAAAATGCACACCCAACCTTCCTTATAAGACCGAATTAAATTATTCAACTTGGAGAGTGTGTTTTTATTCATTAGAAACATTCTTAAAATTTTAAAATTTTAATATGACACAAAAAACTTTATGATATGCAAAAAAACTCTAAATTTGTCTTTTTTCCACTAGGTAAAAATTAGGGTTGAGTGCCTCAATGAAATGCACACCAAGACTTGTAGTTAGTGATAAATGAAAAAAATATATTCCAACCTAGAGGTACCAAAATTTTCACATCCTTTTGTACTCAATTGTTGAAATACTCTATAATGAAATTCGAGTGTGTAAAAATAGTAATTGATACTATTTTGCAATTTTCTTAATCAGTACAAAAATGCATTCCAAGGACAAACGAAATACACTCGTATGAAACTTGAATTGAGATATAATTATATAATACTAAACCTATGTACCCATGCATCATGTCTCTTAAAATGCATATTTACCTATTTTTCCCACTTTTACACAATTTGACAAAATGCATACCAAAGAAAATGATATATATTGAAGGAAATATGAAGAAATATTTTTAAGGTATAAATTGGAAATATAAAATGTAAAAATATTGATAATGATAAAACACATTCCAAATTTTGAATAACTCAAATTGGCCAAGAAATGAAGCTTAGGCGTGCATTTTAGTGAAGTAAAGCAATTTTTACTAGTTTCACTAAAATGCATGTCCGACATTCATTACAAGGCCAAATTGAATGATTCAAATTGGAGAGTGCATGTTTAGTCATTAACACATTCCTACAATTCCAAAATTTTAATTTGACACATAAAATTTTATGATATGCAAAAAACTTGATTTTGTTTTTCGCGGGACAAAAATCAAGGTTGTTTACCTCAATGAAATGCACACTATGACCAATAGTTAATGATAAATGGGTGAATCCATGAAGATGGGTAACACTTTTTAGTGAAATGTGGTGATGAAAATTTGAAATTTTACATATTTTTAAAATTGAAACCCTTGAAATTCATATATGCCTTGTGAATATTTGATGTGTAGTAAAAAGCAATTTGTAGAGAATTGTATTGTCTTTCTAATGATATTTTTTTCAAAAATTATTAATGCCTTTTAATGTGTCAAATTTGGTTTTAATTAAATGTTTGTCCTTGCAAATTTATGGAAAAGTTAACAAGTGACTTTTGTTCCCATCAACTAATTCAATGTTCAATTTATAATTTTCAAAAACAAAATATACAAGCACGATCTACACAAAATGTAGTAGATCCCAATTTTTTTTAGAAAATTGTATTTTTTATTATTTTTCGAAACCATCGATATTTGAATAAAATTGTATACACCTTTGTGTTTCTTTCAACTCTTTTCCTATTATTTACATAAATTGACAAACAAAAAACACTCTTTTGAAGAGGAAACATCCATGGGGATCCCAAATTTTTTTAATTGTGTAGTTTTTATGCTACTATTATTTATCCGAGAACCTTTATAAATGTGGAAAAATAATTTAAGTATAAGTTTTAAAAGAAAATAAATCTAAAATATAATATGAAATCAAAAGTGTGAAAATGATATGCCATTGGATAGATGATTCATTGATGAATCCATTAGCATCAACTCCACCACCTAAGGTATAAGAGATAAAGGGGTTTCACCCCTTGGAAGTTGTAGCTGCAAAAAATCTTGTAGCAAGGGGGTTAGATCTCTGAATTTTAAACCCTTGATCAAGAAATTTAGCTCAATCGAGGGTTATTATAAAGCTTGATTGAGTGTTTAACATAGATTTTCAAAATACCTCAATCTAGGGTTAATTAAACCCTCAATAGAGGTGTTGGCGGGTTAACAAAATAGCTCAATCAAGTTTAATTGATGCAACCATACATGTACAAAATAAACCAATATTACAATCACACATAGTGAGAGTATAGTAATGAATATACAAAAAAAAAACACGTGTAAAAAATATGTGCACGTGAACCAACTCACATGCGGTTCTTTTGTCATTGGGAAAAGACACGTTAATCAATGATCAAGATGGGGAATATAAAAAATCACAGTAGGAAATATGATTTCCAATGGAGTGATGAGACATTTAAGGCGATTAAGCGAGAAGACATTGCCAAACACACTATGCAACCTATCACATGAGTCCATAAAACCATTGAACAATCCAATAAATAATGTAACTAACCAACTTAATTCCCTTTATTGAGGTCATGAAACAAATTATAGTCTAATTTAGGATTGGTGTGTTAGGAATCCAAATAATTCCCCTCAATCATTTCTCATTTGAAACATAATTGTTTTCCTAGAGAGCTTGAAATTGTTCTATATCAAGTGTGAAAAAACCAAGATAAGAATGAAATAGTTCCTCTGGATGATAAAGATGAGGTTTGTTGTTTCTATGAGGTTTGTTCCTCTTGACCACCCAACTCTTGTTTACCTATGACCCATGATCGTTCGAGGATGAATCTCTTATTCGCACTTGCTGAAGGTATCTTGGTGGCCAAATCCTAGGATTATCAGGAAGGTGACTTTCAGAGGTTGTAATTGTACCTTACGAAATTAATTGTTGTCCATTGGGATATGTCCTTATTTCCCTTCACTATAAATGACCCTATCATACCTTCACTAGTTGGATTCAAGAGACTTCATCCCCTACTATTGGGACTTTTGGAAGGCTTGACTACATTTTTATAGAAAGATCATTAGATTCATAAGAAGATCAATTATCTTACACACTATGAGCCTCATCTAACTACAAACTCAAACAATGTCTTGTCCACCCTTGATGCTAGTCAACCAACCAAATCTTACACCGAGATAGGTCCTGACCTCTACAAGGATTCCTCAATGTTGGGGTTATTTCCTTGTGATCCACCCCAAACTACCACCCATAGGTTCTTTGTCTAACAACACCATCTTACCAATAGATGAGACACCTTCAATCTCATCTCCTATGTTAGGTATGCCACCATCTCCTTTTTATTCCTAAAAAAGAGTTTGTGATTTTATTCAAAATAGAAAAAATTACAATGCATATATGTGTTTTATCATTCAATTATCCTTTTTTGGAAAATGATAACAATCTTGCTATCAGATCCAATTGCTTCATATATCTCCCTTCACACATCTTCACTTGAAAATTCATTGATTAACCAATACAAACCATATATATATATATATATTTCCCAAAAATAAAATACGTGTAATTAAAAAATATAACTCAAAACATTTACATAATGGTACTTCCTAGCAGATCATTCCATATGGATAACAATAAACCCCTACATAATACATATACCACAATATTGAACCACCATGTCATATAAAATGGGAATGAATATAAAAAATTTGATGACCATATAATTCTTGCTAAATGAATCATCATTCCATTGCTTAAGAGAAGAAAGATATTCTTTAAACGCAAACCCCCTAGTTCTTTAGGTATAGTGAGTTTCTTCCATTTAACCAAGATATCCCCCTCTTTTCTCTGCTCCTAGACCACATAAACCTAAAGTTCAATCTCCTAATTACCTCCAAAATCCCAATTGGGATCTATGCAAAAGAGATCCAATAAACTAGGTTTTCCTTGAGGATCGATTTTACCCAAACCAATCTTCCACCTCTTGACAACAAAGGGAAACACTATACTTTTATCCTCTTTTCCACCTTTTCTATCAACCAATGCCAATCTTTTTTTTTAGTCATTTGGTTTAATAATAAATCCATCTTATTTTAAACTCCCATCCAAATTGATCTTCTTGTAAGGAAATAAAGTGGAGAAATAAACCTTATCAAACTCTAGAACCCCCATAAATGGGACAAAAGACTTGTCTAAATTTATTTTCATCCCAGTAAAAGTATAATAAATATCCACAATTTTCTTTTACTTCTTGGCATATCTTTTTAGTGTCACCATCACCTACCACTCTGTGTCACCCATTAGGCACATCGTCTCCCCACTATCGCCATGGAGGGGATTCCATCACACATATACCAATGTTCTTTCCCCCATTGAGTGTAACTAAGACTCTAGTCATGTCCATGCTAACTCTTATGGTACTCACCCTTGAGATACTTGTATGGTACTTCATACCCCCAATCTTGATTTCTCCCCAGCATCCTTAGCACATATGGTATTTTACCCTATAAATACTTCCATGTCCCCCTGTTGATGACTTTGAATCCTATTATAGTGCCCATTGTCGTAGCACCACCCAAAACTAACAAGAAGGCTAAGTTCAATTCTAAACTTAGTGAATTAATTATTCCAAGTGATTTGGTGAAGATATCTGAAGTCTAATCTTTTGTTTGGACAATATTTTGGTTTGATGATTCCCTTTATGATAAGAGTTATGATGTAGTGGTACTTAGTATAAATATGCTTTATTTTTAAATGAAAAATTTGATTTATGCCTAGCTTTATTGCTAAATGATTATCTATTAATAATGAAGTAGCTTCATTCTTAGCAACCCCAAGATCCTCTAAAATTGTTTGCAATCATACTATTTCACATGATGCTTCCCAAGATAAAATACATTTTCCCTCTACTATTGAATTTCAATCTTTCCATGTTTCTTACAACTCCACGATACAATGGAAACTCCCATAATCATTAAATACCCTAAAGTAGAATCCATGTCAGCAATGTCTTCGATAAAATTTGCATCTAAGTATCCAACAAGTCTGAAATTTTTGTTCCTTTTGTAGTCAAGTCCAAAATCCATTGTTCCTTCAAAATAACAAAGTACCCTTTTAGCTGCATTCCAATGACTTTCTCTAGGTTCCTGCATATACCTAGAAATAATGTTGAATGCAAATAACAAGTCTAGATGAGTGTTTGCCAAGTATATTAAACTTATAATCGATTGCCAATACCTAGTAGTACTAACAAGTTCTCCCCTTCAAACTTTGAAAGTTTTAAGTTTTTTTTCATGGGAGTAAAAGAAAGTTTACAATCCTCCATTCCAAACTTCTTCAATAATTCTAATACATACTTATATTGAGAAATAAATATACTCTTATCCTTTTGTATCACTTCAACTCCAAGATAGTGACGAAGAACCCTATATAAATCATTTCAAAACATGTTTTAAGTTCTTACTTTACTTGAGATATGATCATCATTATTCCATGTTACAAGCAAACCATCGACACACATCACCAAAATGACTAAGTGATTTTATTGAAGTTGGACATACAAATTATCATCTGATTCACATGTCAAAAAAACAACTTTTCGAAGATATGCATCCATTTTTTCATACTAGGCTCTCGAACCTTGTTTTAATCCATAAAATGCCTTAACCAATTTGCACACTTTGTATTCCTGACTTGGAATTTCAAATCCTAGAAGTTGAGTCATGTGTACCTCCTCTTACAAATCACCATTGAGAAAGACACTTTTTACATCAATTTGGTGCACTTTCCATCCATTTTTTGTGGCCAAAGCGAGCACCATCCTAATAGTGTTCCACTCAATTGTTGGAATGAATGTTTCTTCATAATCAATTCTTTGTTTCTGAGCAAATCCCTTTGCCACTAGTCTAGCCTTGAATTTATCAATTTTAGCATATGCCTTAAATTTTGTTTTGTAAACCCATTTATAACCAATGGGTTTTACATTTAGAGGACACTCAACAATTTTGGAAGTCTTATTCTTAATCAGTGCCTCATATTCACTTTCACCACTTTTCGCCATTCATCATGTTCTACCACCTCTACAAAGTGGAAGGCTCAGTGGTCACACTGGCTGCAATGAAAAATGCATTTGACTTGATCTTGAACTCCTATTACATGCTTTATGTCTTTCATCATATTTGATTTCATTAATAACTTGAGTTGCCCACTTTGGAACCTTGTGTGCAACATGTGATGGAGTTGATGTACCAACTTGAGGAGTATTATTTAAGTTAACTTGAGTTGAATCTTTTAAGTCAACTTGTGAAGAATTTGGTAACTCTTCATCTTCCATTTTCTTTTCCAATGCTCAATCCATTTCAAAGCAATGATAATCACATGATTTGTGTATGTGTTTCATCCTTTGTTGCTCCTTAGTCACATTTTACTTCTTGACTAAGTAGTTTATCAATTTATTTTGCACTTAGATTTTTTGTTTCATAAAAAATAACATCCCAACTAACAATAAATTTACTTTTGATAAAAGCTTGTACCCATTTTTCTCTTCTGAATACTCAATCATTATGCATTTCATACTCCTTGAGTTTAACTTAGTTCATTTCTCTTTTGGAACAAGGGCATAACAAATTGAACCAAAAAATCTAAGAGCTTTATTTTTGGTTTGAATCCATATCGTGTTTCAAATGGATTAGTTCCATCCAAAAATGAAGAGGGGGGTCTATTCCTCAAGTAAACCATTGTATGTACAACCTCAACCAAAAAACTATAATTCAACATTTTAAACATCAACATTACTCTAACCATACCCGTGAATGTTTGATTCATCCTTTCAGTTACTATATTTTGTTGTGGAGAGTAGGAGTTAGTCAATTGTCTCCCAATTCCTTTTTTTTAGCAAATTACCTAGAATTTATTGTAAGTGAGATCTCCTCCATTATCAATGCACAAAGTGGCAATTTTTTCTTTAGTTGCAATTTCAACTAAATTTTGAAAAGGCTTGAACTTCTCAATTTCCTCTTATTTTTCCTTCAAAAAATACACCCAAACCATCATGCTAAAATTATAAATGAAAAGTAGAAAATATTTACATCCCCCAAGTGAAGTTTCCAAAGGTACACAAATATCACTATGGTCAAACTGTAATCTCCTAATTATCCTCCAAGTACTTGTGGGAAATGATAACATCCTCTATTTTCCATAAATGCAAGATTGACACCTTGCATTTTCTTTCCAAAATGTGAGTAATCCCTTCACCATTCCTTTTTGTTGAAGTTGAAAAAGACTATCAACATTTAAGTGTCCAAAAAAAACATGGCATAATTCGATGGGTGTAATTTCAATTTCAACTAATCCTACAAATTCCCTTATTCTTGGAATGAGTGTTCCTTTCATCTTAAGTTTTCCATCCTCGTATCCTATCATTAGTATTTGTAATCCATCCTTTTTTGAATTGATTTGAAGAGTCCATTTTTCCATTACAATTCAATGTCCTGATTGGTAAATCAATACCAGAGACACCAATTTTTTCTTAAATGTGGGAACATACCAAATATTAGAAATCATCTTTTCCCCAATTCCTGGTAGAAATACGTTGACTAAACCTTTTCCATTTGGCTTGTGTGTGGTGTCATCTATAATAAGTATTGAATTTAAAATGCAATCCCGATAAGTCCAAAATAACTCTCTACTAAAATTCATATGTTGGGTGGCTTGTGTATCCAACATTCATGCATCCTCATAATCTCTTCTAAAAGAGTAATTTGTCGCTATTGATTTTACTTCCTTGATTATTGAAGTGTTATAAAGACATTCAAAATCTTCATTTTCTTCTACATTTTCATATTGTTTTGATGATTGGCTTATTAATTATGGAGCATCTTATCATATGGCTAAGGATAAATCCATATTTTATGCTCTAAATGAATGTAACACCAAGAAAATATTTGTTGATGATGATAGATCTTTTAGTGTTGTAGGGTCTCGAACAATTCAGGTAGATAATGGTCATTTCAATGATGTATTTTGTGTTCCAAGTCTTTCCTGCAACCTTCTATCAGTATATCAAATCACTCATTCAGGTGAAGGTAAAACCATAGATTTTTCCCCTCACCAAGTTGTAATCAAGGATCTAAAAGATCCCCAACATGTTCTTGCAACTATAATTGTTGATGTTATTACTAGGTTGTACAAGTTTGACAACTTTAGGTCATCATATTTTCCATCAGTTTTTGTTTCTCTGTAACACCATGTTTCCCCCATTTTGTAAATATAACTATAATGGCCAAGAGACTATGGAAAACTTAATATGTGTGAATGTTTGAGTCGATGGACCTTTGTATAAAAGGTCAATGAATGTAAATTTTGTTAATTACTAGAAATATGGATAAGTGTTGCATGACTACTGGAAGGGGGGTGTACTAAGAAAGACCATGAATGCTATGAAAATAGATGGTGAAGGGGACCGGGAATGGTTTCATTAAAATTCACCAAACCAATACTTACTAGATTTAATTTCTCAGGACCAGAACAATCCTCTGACCTAGAAATGAATTACAATCAGGCTAGTAGGTGGGAAGACCTCCTCAAGAGTTAATGAGGGGATGGGGCAGAGCACCCAGATCTAAGGCTTCCAGACCTGACCGCGGGATGGCAATTCGATCCACACACAACCTTGTTGAAAGAGGCAAGAAAGTAAGGTGTGGTGGGCAGGGGGAGACCTGCGAAGATTGAAGGGACGAGAGGTGAAGCTCTCAGGTTCAAGGAAGAACTGGAAAATAAGCGTTCTGGACACAGGAAATGGATGAGAAGGTTATGATACAAGGTGATAAACGAGGTCGGTCCTCCTTTCTTGGTATCGTGTAAACCATTTCCAAGATCCTATAGGAGGAGGAGAGTAATCTACGTCCCTATTGTCGCTGAGTCGAAAGAAAAGATTTTGTTGCAGAGCATCGTGGTCTAGCTCGGGGGTGGCTAGTAGTAAATCCGTTTGGACTAACTGAGCCTATGTTTGGGTGGAAACGGGCACCCTTTTCAGCAGTCACTTCATGTTGTCTAGTTCTAATAAGTACTTTCCCTGTTTTATGTATTGAACTGGAATAATGGATGAATTCTTGGATTTATACATATGTGTATTTATAAAAAAATTATGTGTGGAAAGGTTACGATGTGTATATGCCTCCTTATTCGTGTAACCTTATACTTTCGACCAATAAGTCTATATGCCTAGCTTAGCTCTCGATGATTCCTGGGACATGATCTTGTAAGATGGTCATGACAAGAGATATTGTGATGATCTGAACCTGTCTGTCCGAAGAGGATGCCTCTTCCAGACCCAAGTCCTTAACCATTTCATGGTAAAATCTTAGGAAGGNCATTTGGAGGAAAAGCGGACGAGATCAGTTCGAAATGAACCATATGATCCATACCCAGAAACCTTGGGCTAAGCCCAAGGAAGCTAGGTCCCCTTGGCTTTGGAGCTCCGGAAGTCCAGGACTTCAGATTATGACCGACCTCACCAGCCTTATACTGGTTGAAGGTAACTGGGAGACTCGGTTTCCCATAAGGTTGACCGACATTAGGTAGTTCCCCGAGTGGTTAGGTGGACCTACCTAACCAACTAGACTAGGAATCTGGAGCCGCGAAGGACCCAAAACTGTAGATCGTGGGATCCTTCGGATCCATTCCCAGCTGTAGATAAAACATCGGGGGCGTGTGGCGGTAGCCCCTTTAATTCGAAGGATGGATGCTTCATGAGGTAAGAGGAGTTTTCATAGAGACACTCCTGAACGTCGAATCCCCGAGGTAACTAGAGTCGTAGATCTGTAAGTCTATGTGACCAAAACTCGACTATGAGATCTGAGGAAGGTAGAAATCTGTCAGATCAGGGTGAGGAGGTGCAGTGATGCCACCTAGGGTGATGTGGACCCCGGATTGACGTGCCACATGTCACCCTGACCCATTCTATGTGTCAGTCCTGGTTCGTGCCTGCATGACCAACGTGGTTGGCGATGTAATCAAGACCCCGTGAGTTTAGACAACATAGGAGTTCAAAAGATTTAGTGAGTGGTACAATGTAGGAACTTCCAACCCAAATCACCGATCGTCGAAGGCGAAAATTCCAATAACGACACCGATTGCTGAACATAACGAGAGTTCGAGAGTTTGGGCATAGTGTGGAATAAGGAATGTTTGACAAGAATCGTCTATCACTGAACGCCAAAGGGCTAGGGGCACATGGAGACATTTAAGGACTTCGGGGATTTGGAAAAACGTATGATGCGCGTAGATAGCCGAAGCCCCCTCAACTGTAGGCTCTCAGTAGAGGATGTGGACCGTTTATTTCCTTCGTTGTTCGACGATCTAGGAATTTGTCAACACTTTTGGGAACTCCCGAAGTCCGGGAACTTCCGAAGTGCCAAGACCTTGCTAACACATGCTCTTAGCTCCCAATTTTTCATCCCGAGGTCACGAGGAGGAACGTGCTAGCTGGTTTAATCACCTGGTGAGAGATTTAAGTTTCAGGAAGTTGGTTAAGAGGGTTTTGGCTTAAGTAAAGGACCGAAAATGAACCAGGAAAAGTGAAAATTTGATGCCTCGCCCATAGAAAGGCTATCTAGGAGTTGGGAGTGTTACAAATTGGTATCAGAGCATGGTTACAACACTTGTCCTACTTGGGATCATGGATGAGTTGTGTAAAAACCATATTTAAAGAACTTTAAGGATGACGCCCTACCTTACCTCCTTCCTAAAAGTGTCTGGTTAAACCCTTACTGAAGAAAAGAATGAAAGATTTCTACTATGTGTGTGTATTTAAGAAATCTGAATTGTGTTTTTCATGAACTAATAGACTGTTAGCTAACAAGTGTTTTATCATCACTCAAGAAGTCATTGAACCATGGGAAACCACAAGCATAAAGGATGGTGACGCACAATGAAGTGGGGGATGACTCCCACAATAGAGAGGAAGAATTTGACGAGAGGAGGGTGGTGGAGACCCCTCGGGGTCTGGCTGAAACTTTAAGGAGCCTCATGGCCGAATTACAAATCTGCAAGGGTAACAACGAGAGATTGATAAAGGATCAATAAAAGCAAATTGAAATTAATGCAGTCTTGCTACAGAGCTTATTCGACATACAGAGACAGCTACAACATGGACCTGCAACCAATCATGTGGACCGATGACATGCAAAGAGAAGTTGAAGTCCACCTGAGATACGAAAACATGGTCTCATAAGTGGCCACACTAGGAGGAGTACCTCGAGGAAGGTCCAACCTGGAGACAGGGGACACTCATCAGGAGAATCCTCTGGGAAGGAAACTGGCAACTCAGAGGGATCTTCTAGTAGAAAAACTAACTCACATTCTCAAAGGAAAGGGAACAAGCGAAAGCATTCCAAAAGTCATAACCCTGAAGAGTTCAAGAAAGCCAAACCACCCTCTTTCGATGGTGAGCTTAAGAAAGGGGAAGAAGCATAAGCTTGGCTGCTTGGTTTAAAGAAGTACTTCAAACTCCATGATTACTCTAAAAACTTGAAGGCTCAAATATCCATCTTCAACTTGAATGGAAAAGATTCCATTTGGTGGGAAGACCTTAAGAATGTGAAAGGAATCCATGAAGAGGACTTATCATGGAAACAGTTTGAGAAACACTTCAAGAAGAAGTGTCTGCCAGAAAAATATTTTGATGAGAAGACTAAAGAATTCTATGAACTCAATCTAGGACAACTCACCATAAAGGAATATGTCAATAAAGTCCTTGAGCTGCTGAGGTATGTACCCTACATAAAGGATGAAAAGGTGAAAGTGAAATGATTCATTAGTGGGTTACCTCAGACCTACCGGAACAAAATTGAGTTTGACGAGCCAAGAACCTTAGACGACACTATCCGGAAGGCAAGGTATTGTTATGAACATCTTGGGAATCAGAAAAAACCTCACGAGGACTGGAAGAAGAAGAGAAGCTCGGTATTCAATAAGAAGGGGTTCAAATCCTCAAGATTTAAGAACTATAGGAAGGAATCTAGGATAAGCCTTCCTACTAGAAGTGTGTATCAACAAAATTTCCCCTTCCAGAGTGGAAATAAACCTTTTGGAGTGACCCTAGGAAGGGAGGATAACCCAAAGAAGGAACCCTTGAAATGTTGGGGTTATGGAGAAGAACATCTATTGAGGGACTATCCACACAGACAAGATAACAGTAGGAAATTTTACAACATCCAAGAATCTATCACCATCAATGATGTGGCTAAGAGTATGCCATGGATTTATGCATCCGTGGATAATAAACAAGCTGACCACCAAGCTTCAGTAGTGGAGATGGAAGGTATGATTGCCAACCATCTAGTTGCCCCTTAGATTGTTGATAAGTGTAAACTGAAACCAGTTAGGCATGATAAGCCATGGTTAGTACAACTAGCCACTGTCACCAAAAGAAAAGTAGCAGAGGCCATAACAACTTGCAAATTCATTATGGATGGATTTCCCACCCAAGGTACCCTTAACATACTTCCCCTAGGATCTTATGACTTGTTGATTGGTATGGACTGGCTATCTACTTCTAAAACTAAGTTGGAATTTTACCATAAAACCTTAGAATGTGTAAATGAATAAGGGAGAAAGATCACCCTCCAAGGGATTCAGAATCCTGTCTCGGTGAGACGAATATCATCCCTTCAAATGAAAAAGTATTGCAGAAAGGGATTTCCTCTATATGCAATACAGGTGTTGGAATCTGTTTAGGATGATAGAACGAACCTAGAATACCACCCCATATTAAGAGAGTATAGAGACGTGTTCCTAGAAAAGGTACCAGGTCTACCTCCAAGAAGAGACAATGAATTCTCGATAGAAATTTCACCAGGAGCAATGCCAGTGTCTAGGAAACCCTATAGGATGAGTACACTCGAACTAGTTGAGCTCAAGATATAGCGAAAGGAAATGATGGACAAAGGCTACATCTGGTCCAGTGTGTCTCCATGGGGAGCACTAGTCATGTTTGTGAAGAAGAAAGATGACACACTCCGACTGTGCATAGATTATAGAGAACTCAATAAGACAACTATAAAGAAAAAGTACCCCTTACCAAGAATCGATGACTTGTTTGACCAATTAGGGGGTGCTTCCATTTTCTCAAAGATTGACTTGAGTTCTGGATACCATCAAGTTTGAATCAAGGATGAAGACATCCACAGAAAAACCTTCAAGACCCGATATGGTCAGTATGAATTTGTGGTGGTGTCATTTGGATTAACCAACGTCCCCACCACTTTTATGTGCTTGATGAATAATGTACTCAACAAATTCCTAGACAAATGTTTATTGGTTTTCATTGATCATATCCTAATATACTCCAAGAACAAAGAGGAGCATGAAGAACATCTTAGACTTGTACTTCAAGTTCTAAGAGAGCATCAACTTTATGCTAAGCTTAGCAAGTGTGAGTTTTTCCAGAAACAAGTCCATTACTTAGGCCATGTTATTTCTAAAGAAGGAGTGGAAGTAGACCCTGACAAGATCAGATCTATTATGGAATGGCCTACCCCAAAGGATGTGTCTGATATCAGATCCTTTATGGGCTTAGCAGGATATTATAGAAGGTTCATAAAAGGATTTTCCAAGATTGGTTGTCCAATCACTACCCTTCAGAAAAAGGGGGTTAAATTCATTTGGACATCGAAATGTGAAGAAATATTTCAGGCACTGAAATACCTTCTGACCCATGCACCCTTGTTTAAGATTGCCAACCCCAATAATGATTTCCTCGTGTGTACAGATGCATGTAAGGAAGGACTCGGAGGAGTCCTTATTCAAGAAGGACGTGTAGTTTGCTACAAATCCATAAAATTGAATGAGCATGAAATCAATTATGTGACCCATGATCTAGAGTTGGTTGCCATAGTGCATGCTTTAAAAATGTGGAGGCATTACCTCCTGGGTAGGAGATTTATACTTATGACAGAACATTGTGGGTTGAGGCACCTGTTTGATCAACCAAAACTCAATGCTAGAAAAGCTAGGTGGATGGGTCTCCTTAGTGAGTTTGATTTCAAAATAAAACACATCAAAGGAAAGGAAAATAGGGTGTTCGATGCCCTTAGTAGAAGTATGAAAACATTTCACCTGGTAGCGCTGAGAACCTGTGAAACAAATGTTAGGGAAAGAGTCGGGAATGCACAAGAAACAGATGCATTCTTCAAGACCGTGACATTGTACCTAAAGAAAGATCCCACAGGGATAAAGTATGAAGGCTATCAGATGTTGGACGAAGGTCTGCTGACTTACATAAACATATTGTATATCCCAAGTTGTGACGACTTGAAGAGGTTCATAATGGACGAACTACACAAGAGACCATACACTGGTCATCCGGGTTATTAGAAAATGATTACGACCACTAGGAAACAATTCTATTGTCCTGGATTGAAAAAGGACATAGCTGACTATCTAACTAAGTGTCTAGAATGCCAACAAGTTAAGGCAAAACACCGACAACCAACAGGGTTGTTACAACCTCTACCAATCCCAAAATGGAAATGGGAAACCATCTCCATGGATTTCATCACCGGATTAACAAAATCGACTAGACAGAATGATGCCATCATGGTAGTGGTAGACAAGTTCAACAAGTCCACTCACTTCATTCCCGTCAAATCGACTTGCAAGGCAATAGATATTGCCAACATTTTCATGAAGGATATATTCAGACTGCATGGCATGCCTAAGGAGATTGTATCCGATAGAGACACAAGGTTCACTTCAAGATTTTGGAAATCCTTGATGCTGGTTTTGAAACTAAGTTGTTGTTTAGCACAACCTATCACCCTCAAACTGATGGACAGACAAAAAGAGTAAACCAGATATTAGAAGACATGTTAAGGATGCATGTAATGCATCAACCTAAGAAGTGGGAAGA
Source organism: Picea engelmannii (assembly GCA_009831015.1). Taxonomy (NCBI): domain Eukaryota; kingdom Viridiplantae; phylum Streptophyta; class Pinopsida; order Pinales; family Pinaceae; genus Picea; species Picea engelmannii. The sequence continues at coordinate 127,557 of ML785952.1, forward strand.
CTACCTGCCATTGGTATAATTTGCCTACAACAACAATTATCAAGAGTCATTGAAGATGAGCCCTTTCGAAGCCCTCTATGGTAGACAAAGAAAGACTCCAATCAACTAGAGTAATCCAGTGGATAGAATTACAATCAGACGGGACATCCTGAAAGAAATAGAACAACAAGTGATTCAGATAAAACAAAATCTAAAAATTGCTCAGGATAGATAGAAGAGCTACGTTGGCAGAAAGAGAACTCCCAGAGAGTTCAAGACATGAGACCGTGTTATCTCAGAGTTAGGCCCAGGAAGAGTTCCCTGAGAATGGGAGCTTGTGCCAAGCTGACACGTCAATATTGTGGACCCTTTGAAGTCTTAAATAGAGTGGGACCTGTAGCCTATAGGCTAGCACTCCCTCCCACAGTAAATGCACATAATGTTTTCCATGTTTCATTATTGAAGAAATATGTACATGATTCTAATCATATAATTGATTGGTTTGTGATCCAGGTGGAACTGGAGGGAGATTTCCTTCCAAAACCTCAATGCATACTAGACAGGAAGGAAACCCCACTCAGGAATCGAACCATTGGACAGGTCAAGGTACAATGGAAACACTTTGGCCTAGATGAGGCTACGTGGGAGATGGAGGGTGCCATGAGACATGCATATCCATTTTTGTTCACTTCTGTATATACAACACATGTTGATAGATAGAACATTGAGGACAATATTCCTTTAAGTGGGAGGGAATTGTAACACCATGTTTCCCCCAGTTTGTAAATATAACTATAATGGCCAAGAGACTATGGAAAACTTAATATGTGTGAATGTTTGAGTCGATAGAACTTTGTATAAAAGGTCAATGAATGTAAATTATGTTAATTACTAGAAATATGGATTAGTGTTGCATGACTGCTGGAAGGGGGGTGTACTAAGAAAGACCATGAATGCTATGAAAATAGATGGTGAAGGGGACCAGGAATGGTTGTGTTAACCTTCACCAAACCAGTACTTATTGGATTTAATTATTCAGGACCAGAACAATCCTTTGACCTAGAAATGAATTACAGTCAGGTTGGTAGGTGGGAAGACCTCCTCAAGAGTTAATGAGGGGATGGGGCAGAGCACGCATCTGTAAAGCTTCCAGACCTGACTGCGGGCTAGGACTTCCAGCCACACACAACCTTGTTGAAAGAAGACAGGAAGGAAGGTGTGGTGGGTAGGGGGAGGCCTGCGAAGAGTACAGGGACAAGAGGTGAAGCTCTCGGGTTCAAGGAAGAACTAGAAAATAAGCGTTCTGGACACAGGAAATGGATGAGAAGGTTATGATACAAGTTGATAAAAGAGGTTGGTCCTCATTTCTTGATATCGTGTAAAACATTGCCAAGATCCTGTGGGAGGAGGAGAGTAACCTCTGTCCCTACTGTCGCTGAGTCGGAAGAAAAGATTTTGTTGCAGAGCATCGGGGTCTAGCTCAGGGGTGGATAGTGGTAAATCCATTTGGAGTGACTAATCCTATGATTGGGTGGAAATGGGCACCCCTTTCAACAATCGCCTCACGTTGTCTGGTTTTGATAAGTACTTTCCCTGTTTTATGTGTTGAACTAGAATAATGGATGAATGCTTGGATTTATACATATGTGCATTTATAAATGTTTTATGTGTGGAATGGTTACGATGTGTATATGCCTCTTTCTCTGTGGAACCTTATACTTTCAACCAATAAGTCTGTATGCTCAGCTTAGCTCCTGAGGCTTCTTGGGACATGATCTTGTAAGATGGTCGAGACGGGAGATATTGTGACGATCTGAACTTGTCTGTTAGAAGAGGATGCCTCTTCCAGACCCAAGTCCTTAACCATTTCATGGTAAAATCTCAAGAAGGATAGTGAAGTGGAATCCTTAAAATGGGGGGGTCCCATCATCTGGAGGAAAAGTGGACGAGATCCGTTCGAAAGGACCCATATGATCCATACCTAGAAACCTTGGGCTAAGCCCAAGGAAGCTAGGTTCCCTTGGCTTCGGAGCTTGAGAAGTCTGGGACTTCGGAGTATGATCGACCTCACCATACTTATATTGGTCGAAGGTAATCGAGAGACTCAGTTTCCCTTAAGGTTGACCGACGTTAGGCGGTTCCCCAGGTGGTTAGGTCGACCTACCTGACCAACTAGACCAGGAATCTGGAGCTGCGAAGTACCCAGAACCATAGATCATGGGATCCTTCGGATCCGTTCCTAGCTGTAGATAGAACACTGGGGATGCGTGGCACTAGCCCCTTTAATTTGGAGGATGGAAACTTTAGGAGGTAAGAGGAGTTTGCATAGAAACCCTCTCGAACGCTGATTCCTTGAGGTAACCAGAGCTGTAGATCTATAAGTCTATGTGACCAGAAATCAACTGTGAGATCTAAGGAAGGTAGAAATATGTTAGTCTGGGGTGACGAGGTGTAGTGACGCCACCTAGGGTGACGTGGAACCCAGCTTGACGTGCCACGTGTCACACTGAACCATTCTACGTGTCAGTCCTAGTTCATGCCTACCTGACCAACGTGGTCAGCGACATAATTAATACCCCTTAAGTTTAGACAACTTCGAAGTTTGGAAGATTTAGTGAGTGGTACAATACAGGAACATCCAACCCAAATCGCCGATTGTTGAAGGTCGAAATTCCAATAATGATAGCTGATCGCTGAACATAACGAGAGTTCAAGAGGTTGGGCATAGTGTGGAATAAGGAATGTTCGATGAGAATTGTCGATTGCCGAACACCGAAGGGCTAGGGGCACGTGGAGACATTTCAAGACTTTGGGGATTTGGAAAAAGGTATGATGTGCGTAGATAGTTGAATCCCCCTCCTTAACCGTAGGATCTCAGTAGAGGACGTGGATCGTTTATTTCGTCCGTTGTTCGGTGATCTAGGAATTTTTCAACACTTCTAGGAACTCTCGAAGTATGGGAACTTCCGAAGTGTCGAGACATTGCTAACACAGGCTCTTAGCTCTCAGTTTTTCAGCCCAAGGTCACGAGGAGGACCCCGATATCTAGTTTAATCACCTAGTGAGAGATGTAAGTTTTAGGAAGTTGGTTAAGAGGGTTTTGACTTAAGTAAAGGACCAAAAATGAGCCAGGAAAAGCGAAAATTTGATTCCCCACTCCTAGAAAGGATATTTAGGAGTTGGGAGTGTTAAATTCTCATAGTGATGACTTGATTAAACTTTGGGATGAACAATTTGGTCATCTAAACTATTTATCATTGCAGTAACTATGTAATCAACAGACGATGATTGGTCTTCCTCTTGTTTCATGTAGAGATGGTGCTTGTGTCGGTTTTGTTCTTGACAAATATCATTGGGACAATTTTGACAAACGTGTCTCTTGGCATGCCTTGACCCTTTGAAACTTGTTCACAGTGACTTGTGTGGCCTACTTTCTTCTCCTTATTTTTCTGGGTGTTAGTCTTTCTTAACTTTCATTGATGACTTTTCCAGAAGCACTTGGGTTTACTTATTAAAACTTAAGAGTGAAATTTTTGACAAGTTTTTGGCCTAGAGGATATTGTAGAAAAACAATTTGGACATCAAATTCAAAGATTAAGAACATACAATGGAGGTGAATACATGAACAATGATTTTACAAGTTACTACACTACACATGGAAACCAAATGCAACACATTGTTCCATATACACCACAAAAAATGGTGTTGTTGAGAGAAAGATCGCACATTAAAAGAAATGGCTAATTGTATGATCCAATCCAAGGGATTAAGTCTAAAGTATTGGGCGTAAGCCATTAATTGTGTAAATTACATATAAATCACACTCCTACAAAGGATATTAAAAATATAACACTAGAAGAAGCATGGAATAAACTTAAGCTAGATGTAAGTCACTTCCGTGTATTTGGTAGTGTAGCATGGGCTCACATTCCTGATGAGAAAAGGAAAACATTGCAGCCTAAAAGTGAGAAGTGTATATTTGTTGGTTATTCTTAAGATATCAAAGGTTACAGACTCCTTCAACCATATTGCAATGAAATTATTGTTAGAAGAGATGTTAAATTTACAGACTTCTTCAACCACATTGTAAGGTTATGTTGATGGAAAAAAATAACCATAATCAACATTGGGGAAATCACCTGGTCAAGGCCCCAATTAGGCCCTTATCCATTTGTAGTGGTGATTTCGACTGGTTAAAATGGATCCATTTACCCTTCTCCTAAGACTATCCTTAAGTTAATTTAGCCTAAGCTATCTTGTATATACAAGTGTCTATGTACAAGATATTTGTCTTATTAGTGTATGATAGTATATTATTATTATTAAATGACTGAATGGAATGGAATCACTTGTATGTTATTACTTTGGAAAAGATGATCCATTTAAAGTGACTGAAATCATGGCTCAGTCTAGCTACAATGAGGCTTACTCCTACGAAAGGAGACTTAAAGAATGAAAATAATTTATTCTAAATACAAATGCATATTAATCCTAAGATGCAATTAAACAAAAGGAAAACCTATCTTGACTAGGAAAATGATAGCCTTACTCCTAATCAAGAGCAAAGTATTTTAGATATTATTTTTGGGATTAACTGCGTAGTGTAAGTCATTAATCTATGACCCATATTCATGAGTATTAGTCTCAACTGACCATAATTCTCATGATTTGAATAGTCCACTTAGCACTCATTGCATCGGGTGATGCTCACAGGGGTGAAGAAATGGGATTGAAGCCAATGAAATGAATCACATAGCATCAATCATCACTTCCGGGGCTTGCACTCGGTAACCAGGACTTCCCAGGTGGTCACCCATCCCAAGACGCCTCTGGATCAAGCACGCTTAACTGTGGAGTTTTTCCCCACAATCAAGCCCACTTAGCTTACTACCCCATTTGCAAAACCTTAGCAATTATTGTGCCTTATGAACTACCTAGTTAGAGCTCCCTTGACTCTTATTATTTAAGTATATAGGGGCTTCCGCAGTGAAGGATATTAGATATTATTTTTGGGATTAACTGTGTAGTGTAAGTCACTAATCTATGACCCATATTCATGAGTATTAGTCTCAACTAACCATAATTCTCATGATTTGAATAGTCCACTTAGCACTCATTGCATCGGGTGATGCTCATAGGGGTGAAGAAATGGGATTGAAGCCAACGAAATGAATCACATGAATAAGGCACAATACTTGCTAAGGTTTTGCAAATGGGGTAGCAAGCTAAGTGGGCTTGATTGTGGGGAAAAACTCCACAGTTAAGCGCGCTTGAGCCAGAGGCGTCTTGGGATGGGTGACCACCTGGGAAGTCCTGGTTACCGG
>ML785952.1:142263-152501 GCA_009831015.1 Picea engelmannii
TTTTCTGAAAATGGAGGCTAAAGTTCCTGGAGCGTTAAAGGCCTCAGACCAAGAGAATATAATTTTGTTATTTTAATGTCAAACACACCAACGAATAAACGGTGACCAAATGCTTTAAACATCTCATGGTCTTCAGAACTTCAGTAGTTTGGAGCTTCGGGGATTCAAGGTGTTTGGAGTGATGGAACTCACGAACCAAAGTCGTTGAATGCCCGAACCCTTTCTTTCCTTGCACAAAGTTGTAAAGGTAAGAAATACAATTAATTAAATTATTGTATTTAATGTGATCAATTAACATAATTTAATATAATATACCTTTAATACAATATATATTATATTATTATCCAAAAATTTTCATTATATTTAAACCACGATGGAATTACAAGTGGGTCCCCTTCAGGACTCCAGAACTCCAGGTTAATTGAGAGTGAAGAGTTGCATGGAAGAGCCGAAGGAGATTGACCCTCTTTCTCTCTTTTCAATTATTAAATATAATATTGGAGAACTTTAAAACTTGGGCATAATTTTCAAGGAATATAATATAATATACTATATTATTTTAAGGTTTATTAAAATGGTTACACGTGAATGAGGCCGACTCTTTTTAAATATTAAATAATGTGGAAAGGTGTATAAGTGGGGCCACTTTAGGGCTTCAAGACTCTGGGTCTCTGGGAGATTGGAGTATAAAGAATGTGGTGGAGAGCCGAAAGGGTTGACCCGGAGTTCTCTCTCTCTCTTATTTCAAATATTAAATATAATATTGGAGACCATGTGTAATATAAAATATTTTAAATGAGTTTATTATGATATTGGTACGTGGTAAATTACCAAACTTTTTCCTTTTTAATTTAATATTTAGTGTGAAACCTCGTGTAAGTATGGATCCTTCGGGAGTTCAGGACTCCGGGACTCCGAGATGTTTGGGGTAATAGAATGAACAAGCAACGAAGGCCCGAACCTACCCTTTCTCACTCCAATAGTTGCACAAATATCGATATAAACATTTAAAGTGATTAATTATATTATAAATTAATATAATCGATTATATTTGCAGTTCTTTACAATATGAGTGGGACCCTCTTTGGAACTCTGACATTTGAGATATTTGAATTCATGAAAGCATGATGAGGAATTTCTATGAAGTCTGGAGGCTTGGGTATTAATATATATTAATAATCCTAAGTGCTCATTTGATATGTTTAATCATAATATAATATAATTAAATAGAATTATATTATAATATAATTAATAAAAGAACAGGTTGGTGATAATAAATATTAAATTGAATATGATTAATGCTTTCCCCATTATATATATATGTGTGTGTGTGTGTGTGTGTGTGTGTGTGTTAAATTACATAAACATTCAGCATGGAGTTGTGTGCCGGGGAGGGATTGAATTATATACCTTAATTAAGGTTAATAAAATTAAGTATATTATGGATAAATTAACCTCATTGTGTTATGATATAATTACTCATAATTATCATATGAGTAATTAATTGAATTAGTGCTAAACTACTTCTAAAGGGGAAAATAGAAAGTAAAAACATTAGTAATTACTAGGCCATGGGTATTAGGCTAATCAAAAATTAATTATTAGATAATTAGTTGTGGAGAATAATTATCCTTGATGAGTTTTAATTAATTAACTACCAACGAATGGTATTCTATGAAATACTAATTAAGTATTTCATTTTGACTATAGGAGAGGGGAAATTGTCATCCTCTAGTTGAGAAAGCCTAAGTGCCCTACGGTGACATGACAAATTGTTGCTGACTAAGAACATAAGTGTGATGTTACATTGATGCAGGAGCATCCCTATCAAATCAAGAAAATCGGAGGTGGAAGAAAACTCGACACTTCATGCATTGAAAGAACCAAACCGACTCTTAACCAGCTTGGTAGTGGTGTGGAGATTTTTTGAATTTCTCATTATTTAAATTAGTCGTATGTAAAGTCGGGCCACCGTTTGAAATGAGGAGCAATTGTAAATCCTTACATGACTGTAAAATATTACAGGTGTAGGATGTTTTCCCTGATTAGTCATTAGGTTGCATTTAATTAAGTTGAGTAGGTAACTGCTAGAGTAGAAGGTGATAGAACTTAGATAGAAGGAAGAAGAGTGAGGAAGCTCTGGGTCCTTAGATAATTTTTCTAATTGTAATGATTGTAAGAGATAGAGGTGTAATCATATTTTTTCTGTAATGAATAGAACAGAGGAAGTTGATCCAATTGTACAGTGTTGATATTGTTTACAAGTTTACTGTTGTTATTAATTTTGTGGATGTATGATGTTCATGGTGAATGTATGAATTTATGAAGAATTGAATAAGTTTCAATTGTTTCTCTTCTATAAGTTATGCAAGGAGTGCATATTGAATGCAAGGAGTGTGTGCAAGAGAGTCATGTTTGAGTCTAAGATCGGAAGAGATAGCATGGAACTTTTGTATGCATAGTGTGCATATTAAGCGCAAGGAGTGCGTAGGCAAAGTCTTTGACTTGGAGAAATAACTTGGGTTTTTCTTGCAAGAAAGTGCATAGGTCGGTTGCAAGGAGTGCACAGGACCACATGACCAAAAATTGACTAAGTGTCGAAGAAATATTTCAGAAGAAGAATTTGTGAAGGTTGGGCAAGGTGAAGGGTGAAGATCTATCCAAGAGGAGATGGATTATTTCAGACCGTTGGATTTAGGAAAAGTGCACGAACTTTAAACTCTATGTATACATAGGAGGAGAGATCGTCGAAGACCCGAAGGAGATATGAACCATCTAATACAGAAGGATACATGGCGATAGATTATGAACTCCGAAGAAATCACTTCGAGATTTTCAGATTGAGACTTGAAACTCCCGAAGTCCGGAGAGTCGGAGGGCCGAAATAAACGTCGACTATTGGATAGTCCGGAGTAAATTATAGAGGTCTGATTCAGGAGGACACACGGTGATAATTCGTGCATTTTAGAGGAAATCAAAGGTTGAAAGTCGAAACTCCTGAAGTCCGAACCACAAAATAAATCACAGCCGTTGATTTGGAAGGGTTAAATCTAATCCGTAGATTTGGAAAGGACAGATATGAGCCATCCGTTCAGAATCATCATCGATATTGTGAGATTGACAGTTACAAAGGATTGCGAGGATGTAAATTGCTTGAAATTTAAAAACTTGAGAGTGGGCCGCAATAGAAACCGTGGTATTGCAAATTGAACTCGTGGCGTTTGTTGGTGAATTGCGGGGAGAAAAGTGGATTGATCCCAAACCACTTTCGACCGCGCCAACAATTGTGTGTGGACATAACCCAAGGTCATATGCAGGAAGGAGCTAGTGCATGAACACTAATCGCCCAGTATTGTGAAGGGAGAGATCACAAGTGTCATATAACTTGCATCGAAAGACTGAAGAGACATGTGGTTATTTACAAGTGAGACCATTAAGGTTTCAGAGAGCTAATTCAGCTCTGATAATTGAAGATCCTTGACCGGGAGGTCACGCTGCCCAAGGAGAAGGGGGGTTGGCATAAAGTGGTATCAGAGCCTGGAAAAAAACTTGAAGTTGTATTCTTTGTGTTAGGAGCAGTTGAAATAATGTTGCCAAGGATACGCGTATATCCACCTATAGTAAATTGTGTTGTAGGAAGGGAAGTGAGAGAACTTCACGCAAGGTTGGAAGCGATGGAAGAAATGAAAAGGAGAACATTTGCTGCTAGAGATGTCAGTGATGCAGAGAGTGAAGAAATAGAAGTTGAAGAAGATACAGGGGAAGATGCAGACAATGAATGCTTCTTGGAAGCTGTTATGAAGTTGGGATCCAGAGCAAAGATAAACGTCCCAATGTATGAAGGTAACTTGGATGTTGAGGAGCTAATGGACTGGATAAGGTCCATGGACAAGTATTTAGACTATGAATATGCCGATGAAGGAAGGAAGGTGAGACATGCTGTCACCAGATTAAAATGACATGCAACATTATGGTGGGATGAACTGCAGACAGAGAGGAGGAGCAAAGGAAAACAAAAGATAAATAATTGGGATAGAATGATGGCCAAATTGAAGGCTAAATTCATACCTAAGGATTACCAGATAAATCTATTCAGGAAGTTGCAGAACCTGGGATAGAGGAGTATGACAGTGAAAGAGTACATAGACGAATTTTATAGGCTGAATATTTGGACTGGACAAAGGGAGAAGGATGATGAAAAAGTTTCCAGGTATATAAATGGCTTGAGGTATGAAATCCAGGATGAGATTAGTATGATGACCATAAGGACAGTGGAAGATGCTTATCAAATTGCACTAAAGGAAGAAGAAAAGTTGGCCACGAACTGGAGTCAACGAAACAAAAGAAAAGGCTTAAATAGAGGTAAGGGGATTTTCTATGATAAGGAATTGAAAAATAGGGATGAGAATGAGAAATGATATGGTCACCTTGAAAGGGGAGGAAGTTCCCAAAGAAGACCGTTTGGTGGGAGAAATTCTTTTGCTCGAGGAAGAGGAAGAGTTAGAGGAGGTGGAGTTAAATGTTATGCATGTGGAAAGACATGACACATGTCTTGGGAATGCCCCGAGAGCAAGAAAGAAGGAGGAGGAGAAGCACACATTTCTGAGGCCTAGAAGAATGTAGAAGTAGAGGCAGCAAAAGGAGGACAAAACCTTATGATGAGGAAAGTTCTTCTAAAGCCAAAGAAAGAAATAGAAGATTCAGTTCAACGAACGAAGTTTTTCAGGACTGCTTGTAAAACAAAGGACAAAGTTTGCAAGATGATTATAGACAGTGGGATAACTGATAATTTAGTATCTACAGAAGTGGTGGAGAAACTGGAGCTGGAGACAACTGGACACCCAAGTCCATATAAATTTTGCAGAAAGGACATCAAGTAATGGTAAGTCAACAATGCAAAGTTGAATTTAAAATAGGAGGCTATAAAGATGAGATTCTATTGGATGTAATTCCCATGGATGTTTGTCATATTTTGTTGGGGAGACCATGGCAGTTTGATAGGAATGTCATTCATGATGGGAGGAAAAATACTTATACTCTGGAAAAAAAATGGTAGAACCCATATGTTACTGCCAATAGAAGAGAAGAAAGAAAAGGAAGAAGCCAACACAAGAATACTTCTCATGAGTGGGAAGGAACTCTTGAAGGAAATCAAGAAAGATCAAGAAATGAAATTTGTTGTAGTGAGGAAGCCGAGAGTTATCCTTACCAATACTTACATGAATGATTTACTTGAAGAAATCCAAAAATTGTTAGAGAATTTTGCTGACATAGTAGTGGATGAGTTGCCTCACTCATTACTACCCATTAGGAGTATTAGCCACCATATTGACTTGATTCCAGGAGACAGTTTTCCAAACAAAATGGTGTATGGGTTGACACCTCGAGAGAATGAAGAAGTTAAGAATCAAGTTCAGGAGTTGTTGGATAAAGGTTTAGTCAGGGAAAGTCTAAGCCCATGTGCATTATTGACTGTATTAAGTCCAAAGAAAGATGGGGGATGGAAAATGTGTATAGATTCTAGAGCCATCAACAAGATTACCATCATGTATAGATTTCCTTTACCTAGGATGGATGATTTGATGGATTGTTTGAGTGGAGAAAGATATTTTTCAAAAATAGACTTGAAGAGTGGATATCATCAGATAAGAATGAGAGAGGGAGATGAATGGAAGACAACATTCAAGACAAATCAAGTTTTTTTTGAATGGCTAGTCATGCCATTTGGATTGACAAATGCTCCAAGCAAATTTACGAGGTTGATGAATGAGTTATTGAAAGACTTCATAGGTAAATTTGTCATTCTATATCTGGATGATATATTAGTTTTCAACAAAACAGAGGAAGAACATCTAAAGCATTTGACATTAGTGATGAGGAGGTTGCAGCAAGAAAATTTGTTAATAAACTTGAAGAAAAGTTATTTTATGAAGACATAACTCATATATTTGGGTTTTGTGATCTATTCAAATGAATTGAAGATGGATCCAGAGAAGGTGAGAGCAATCAAAGAATGGCCATCACCAAGAAGCATATTTAAGGTGAGAAGTTTTCATGGATTGACAAGTTTTTATAGAAAGTTTATCATAAATTTTAGTGGTATATGTGCACCCATGATGGATACTATGAATAAGAAACATAAGTATTTTAATTGGACAGAGGAGGCTAAGAAAATCTTCAGAGTGTTGAAAAATAAGTTAATAGAACAACCAATTTTGGTTTTACCAAATTTTGGAAAAACATTTCAGATGAGGTGTGATGCAAGTGGAATAGCCATTGGAGCAGTTTTGAGTCAAGATAATAGGCCAGTTGCTTATTTTAGTGAAAAGTTGAATGACGCTAAGGATAAATATTCTACGTATGACAACGAGTTTTATGCAGTGATTCAAGATTTGAAGAAATGGAGACATTATTTAATTCCAAAAGAGTTTGTATTGTATAGTGATAATCAATCTTTGCAATTTATTACTAGGCAAGAGAAGTTGAATCAGAGGCATGCCAAGTGGGTAGAATTCATGCAAAATTTTACTTTTGTCATTAAACATATTTTTGGAAGTGCTAATAAAGTTGCATATTCTTTGAGCAGGAGGAGTTTGGTAATACAGGAATTCCAAGTGAAGACCTTAGGGTTTGAGCACCTTAAGGAAATGTATCAGGAAGATCCAGATTTTAAGGAGGCTTATGAAGCATATGAAAATACTTTGTTGAGGGATAACAGTTTATGGGAAGAATATTTAATCTAGGATGGATTGTTGTTCAAAGGAAGCCAATTGTGCATACCAAGATGTTCAATGAGAGATAATTTATTGAAAGAAAAACATAGTGGAGGTCTAGCTGGACATTTTGGTCATGAAAAAACATTTGCACAACTGAGTAGTTTGTATTATTAGCCAGGTATGAGGGCATATGTGAAGAAACTTGTAGACCGATGTAAGATTTGTCAACATGCAAAAGGGAAGAGACAAAATATTGGTTTGTATCAGCCATTGCCTATTCCAAAAAGGCCTTGGGATGCAATTAGTATGGATTTTGTATTGGGATTACCTAGAACCCAGAAGGGGAGTGATTCCATATTCATTATGGTCGATAGATTCTATAAGATGGAACATTTCATACCATGCCAGAAAAAAAATGATGCTACACACATAGCTGATTTGTTTTTCAGAGAAGTTGTGAGATTACATGGATTGCCCAGAAGCATAGTCTCATACAGGGACACTAAGTTTGCAGGACACTTTTGGAGGACTCTATGGATAAGAGTTCAACATATCACCCTCAGACATACGAACAAACTGAAGTGGTGAACATGAGTCTGGTAAATTTTTTAAGGAGTTTAGTCACTGAACAAGGTCGTCAGTGGGATCAGATTCTGGCACAGACAAAATTTGCATTTAACAATTCAGTTAACAGGAACACCGGAAAAAGTCCATTTGAGATAGTATATGGAAGACAACCAAGAGGGGTTGCCGAATTGAGAGAATTGAATCAAGATGAATTCAGGAGCACTAGAGAAGAAGATTTTGCTATAGAAATGCAAAGACTTCATGATCAAGTTAGGAGGCAGATACATGATAGTAATCAAAAGTATAAGGACAAAGTTGATCAGAAAAGAAGGGAAGTTCAATTTGAAGTGGGAGATGAAGTTTTAGCTCATCTGAAAAAGGAAAGGTTTCCAAGAAGAACATATAATAAGTTGAAGATGAATAAGATAGGACCATGCAATATCCTTAGAAAATTTGTAGCAAATGCTTATGAGATTGAGTTTCCAGACAATGTTGGGATATCACCGATATTCAATGTTGGAGACCTGTCTCCTTATAACAGAGATGATGTAGGAGAATTAGATGATCAGGAAGAGATTCATTGGGAATAACAGATGCCCACAGTACAAAAACCTCAAATATAGAAAATTTTGGAACAGAGAGTTGGAAGGAAAACCAGAAGAAACATGCACCCTGAATATTTAGTGAAGTGGAAGGATCACCCAGTGGAAGATTCAAGTTGGGTAACTGAACCTGATATTTTTAAGTATGGAAAAACAATGCAAGTGCTCATGGCCAAGAGTCCACAAATATTTTGGCCAGAGGAGTATGATGTAGGAGCATCGCTATCAAATAAAAAAAAGTGGAGGTGGAAGTGAACTCGACACTTCATGCATTGAAAGAACCAAACCAACTCTTAACCAGCTTAGTAGCGGTGTGTATATTTTTTGAATTTCTCATTAATTAAATTGGTTTTATGTAAATCTGGGCCACCGTTTGAAATAACAGAGTGATTGTAAATCCTTACACGAATGTAAAATATTACAGAAGTAGGATGTTTTTCCTGATTAGTCATTAGGTTGCATTTAATTAAGTTGAGTAGGTAACCGCTAGAGTAGAAGGTGATAGAACTTAGATAGAAGGAAGAAGAGTGAGGAAGCTCTGGGTCCTTAGATAAGTTTTCTAATTGTAATTAATGTAAGATATAGAGGTGTAATCATGTTTTTTCTGGAATGAATTGAACAGAGGAAGTTGATCCAATTGTACAGTGTTGATATTGTTTACAAGTTTACTGTTGTTATGAATTTTGTGGATGTATGATGTTCATGGTGAATGGATGAATTTATGAATAATTGAATAAGTTTCAATTGTTTCTCTTCTATAAGTTATGAAAGGAGTGCATATTGAATGGAAGGAGTGCGTGCGAGAGAGTCTTGTTCGACTCGAAGATCAGAAGAGATATCATGAAACTTTTGTATGCAGAGTGTGCATATTAAGCGCAAGGAGTGTGTAGGCAAAGTCTTTGACTTGGAGAAATAACTCAGGTTTTTCTTGTAAGAAAGTGTAGATGTCAGTTGCAAGGAGTTCATAGGACCATAAATTGACTAAGTGTCGAAGAAATCTTTCAGAATAATAGTTTGTGAAGGTTGGGCAAGGTGAAAGGTGACGATATATTCAAGAGGAGCTGAATTGTTTCAGACCGTTGGATTTAGGAAAAGTGCACGAAATTTAAAATCTGTGTATACATAGGAGGAGAGATCATCGAAGACCCAAAGGATATATGAACCGTCTAATCCAAATGGATACGTGGTGATATATTATGAACTCCGGAGAAATCACTTCGAGATTTTCAGATTGAGACTTGAAACTCCCGAAGCCTGGAGAGTCGGAGGGCCGAAATAAATGTCGACCATTGGATAGTTCGAAGTAAATTATAGTCGTCTGATTCAGGAGGACACATGGAAATAATCCTTGCATTTCGGAAGAAAAAAATGGTTGAAATTTGAAACTCCCGAAGTATGAACCAAAAAATAAATCACAGTCGTTGATTTAGAAGGGTTAAATCTGATCCGTAGATTTGGAAAGGACAGATCTGAGGCATCCGTTCAGAAGCACCATTGAGATTGTGAAATCGACGATTACAAAGGATTGTGGGGATGGAAAGTGATCAAAATTTAAAAACCTGAGAGTGGGTCGCAATAGAAACTGTTGTTGATTAAGGTTGGTTTTCATTGATGTCAACCCTTGAAGAAAGCCCCGTAGCACAAAGGTTTGGGTAATGGACCCAATATTGTTTGATGTAAATATGACTCATTATTTTTTTGTCATGGTTGATAATAAGTAAATATGGATGAACTCCAAAGAGGTCCCCGTATGGTGAAAACCCTCACGGGAAGAAGCTTTGTGGAGTAAGAGAACCCATGCTTAATTGTGGAATAATGAGATGAAGGAAAGTGAATTTGTTAGGGAAAATATCCTAGATGGATAGTGCTTGTCATGTCATTTCCGGTGGTATGTGGAACGTCACATAATTCCTCATGGTTAGAGAGTTATGGCCATGAGAAGTTGGAGACCCCAGGTTTGGGTAATGGACCCAAGTTTGTTTGATGGGTAACAGTATGATTTATGGTATATTTTCAGATAATAATATTCTATATGGATAGTACATGTCATTCCATTTCTGGTGGTATGTAGAACGTCACATAACTCCTCACGGTTTGAGATTTATGGCCTTATGAAGTTGGAGGACCCTCATATGTCATCTAGAAGCCCCAAAAGGTCAAAGTAGTCAAAGTGGTTTAAGAGATTTTAAGAGGTAAATAATAAAGTGAAGTGATGAGTGTATTATAATTCAAAGTGAATAAAAAATAAATTATTTCAATAATAAATTTAATGGAGAAATTATAAGTGGACCCAACCCTAAAATAAGGAAAGTGGGCCAAGTGACCTAGAAGATGTTTTTAAGGAAGCTACTTG
>ML785952.1:167242-181349 GCA_009831015.1 Picea engelmannii
ATATCTCACAGTGATAGTGTGACAGTGGTTCCATCATTCTACTTCTACTTCAGGGTGGCAGGATGGGGCAAGGACATGTGGTTGTAGCCACCTTCCGGTTGTAGCTGGAGAACATTGGGGGTTGTAGCCTCCTTCTGGTTGTAACCAGAGAATTGGGGAGTTGGAGCTTCCTTTAGGTTGTAGCCTGAGAAACTAGGGGGTTGGAGCCTCCTTACAGTTGCAGCTAGAAAATAAAGGAAGTTGGTGCTTCCAATGAATGTAATTCTTCAAGACATATAAGAAAAAACATTATGTGGTTTTCTCCCGATTTGGGTTTCCACGTAAAACATTGGTGTACTGTGTATGTGTGTGATTGTTTATTTCTTACTACTCATTATTGGATAATAATTCTACATTGATATAACATTTGAAGAAAAAGGATTATAATTACGCTATTACTGATTCACCCCCCCTCTCAGTAATCGAAAAACCATGGTATTGCAAATTGGACGCGTGGTGTTTGGTGGTGAATTGTGGGGATAAAAGTGGATTGATCCCAAACCAATTTTGACCGCGCCCACAATTGTGTGTGGACATAACTTGAGGTCATATGAGAGAAGGAGATAATGGAGGAGGAGCTAGCGCCTGAACACTAATCGCCCGGTATTGCGAAGGGAGAGATCACGAGTGTCATAGAACTTGCACCGAAAGATTGAAGAGACTTGTGGTTATTTACAAGTGAGACCATTAAGGATTCAGAGAGCTAATTCAACTCCAAGAATTGAAGATCCTTCACTGGGAGGTTGCGCAACCCAAGGAGAAGGGGGTTTGCATCACACATGCTAATCTTTAATGGGTTGACAAGGTGAGTGAGGTCCATTAGGATTGGTGAACCTTAGGTGGCAAATGGATCCTAACCGTAGTTCGGGACATCTGGCATGTATCAAGATTGTCCATCGAGAGAAAGAGAATATTCCTCGATACCATATTCTTCGGAGGTAAGAGAAATATTTATACCCCATCCCTTAAAAATATACTTAGGGGTTGGGTGTGTGACAGAGTGGTATCAGAGAAGACAACAACACTTGGCCTACTTGGGCTCATGAATGAGTCGAATAAAATTTTACTAGAGAACTTTTAATGGGTGACACCCTATCTTACCCCATTCATAAGAAGCTTATTTTAACCACTATTGAAAAGCTGAAAAAAACTTTTTATTGTTGTTATATGCTCTAAAACAAAAGAACTGTGTGTTTCTAGTGTTCCTAATAATGAAGCTAGCTTCACCTTACAAATTACACATGTTTTTCATAAACTAGTAGATAATTAACTAACATAAAATGTTTTATCATCACTCAAACAGTCAATGGACAGAAAATAAAACTACAATGTAAATAATGGTGACACGCCATGAGTTGGGGGAAAGATCCCACAATAGAGAAGAAGAATCTGATGAGAGGAGGGCGGTGGAAACCCCTCCGTATTTGGATGAAACTATAAGAAGCCTCATGGAAGAATTAGAGAATTGTAAGGATGACAATGAAAGGCTAAAAAAATAACAAGAAAAACAAACTAAAATTAATGCAGTCCTACTACAAAGCCTATCAGATATACAAAGGCAACTTCAACATGGGCCATGATCCAGTAATGTGGATAGACATCATACTAAGAAAACCCAAAGTCCACCTGAGATACACAAGCATGGTCGTGAAAGTATCCACACAAGGAGGAGCACCTCAAAGAGGGCCCAACATGGAGCGAAGAGACATTCAACAGAAGAATCCTCTAGTGAGGAAACTAACAACTCCAAGAAATTTTATAGTAGTGAGACTAGTTCACATTCCCAGAGGAGAAGAAAGAAGAGGAAACATTCCAAGAGCGATGACCTTGAAGAGTTTAAGAAATCCAAACCACCCACTTTCGATGGAGAAATTAAAAAGGGGGAAGAAGCAGAAGTTTGACTACTTGGCTTGAAGAAGTACTTAAGAGTACATGACTAATATGAAAACTTAAAGGATCAAAAAACTATTTTCAACTTGAATGGAAAGGCCTCCATTTGGTGGGAGGACCTTAGGAATGTGAAAATAATACATGACAAGGACTTGTCATGGAAACAATTTGAGAAATAATTCAAGATGAAGTATTTGTCTGAAAAATACTATGATGGGAAGACTAAGGATTTTTATGAACTCAAGCTAGGAAAACTAACAATAGATGAATATATCAACAAATTTCTTGAGTTGATGAGGTATGTGCCCTGCATAAAGGATGAAAAGGTAAAGTTGCAATGGTTTATTACTGGACTGCCTCAGTCCTTCCGGGACAAAATTGAGTTTGATGAACCTAATACTTTAGAAGAAATTATTTTAAAGGCAAGGTATTGCTATGATCAATTCAAGAACAAGGCATAACTTCATAAGGATTGGAAGAAGAAAAGTAAATTGAGATTCAAGAAGAAGGGGTTTAAATCCTCAATATTTAAGAATCACGGGAAAAGTTCTAAGATGATCCTTCCTACTAAAAGTGTGTATCAACATAATTTTCCATCTCAGAGTGGTAATAAACCCTTTGGAACAACCCCAGGAAAGACTAATAATACAAAGAGAGAACCCTTGAAATGTTGGGGTTGTGGAGGATAAAATTTGTTGAGGGACTTCCCACATAGGAAACAAGACAATATGAGGATATACAACATCCATTAGGTTACCATAGTCAATGATGTGACTATGAGCATGCCACAAATTTATTCAGCGTTGGATAATAGACAGGTTGACCACCAAGCTTCAGTGGTGGACATGGAAGGTATGATTGCCAACCACCTAGTTTCCATTTTAATTGACCTTGGTTCTAATATGAGTTATGTTACCCCTCAAACTGTTGAGAAATGTAAATTACAACAAGTAAAACATGCTAAATCATGGCTGGTAAAACTAGCCACTGGAACAAAAATAAAGGTAACATAGGTCATACCGGCATGCCAATTCATTATGAATGGATTACCCACCCAAGAAACCCTAAACATGATCCCTTTAGGATCTTATGACTTGTTAATTGGAGTGGATTGGTTGGATACCCATAAAACCAACTTGGACTGCTACAATAAAAATTTGGAGTGTGAAGATGAAGAAGGAAGAAAAATAACCCTACAAGGAATTCAAAAGAATGTCTCATTTAGACAAGCATCAACACTTCACGTGAATAAGTATCGCAGAAAATGATGTCCTTTGTATGAAATAAAAGTGTTGAACTTTGTTGATGTCAATAAACCAAGCCTAGAGGACCATCCTATATTAAGATAATATAAATATGTGTTTCCATAAGAGGTATCAGGTCTACCTCCAAGAATCGATATTGACTTTTCAATAAAACTTGTACTCAGAGCGGTGCCAATGTCTAGAGCACCCTATAGAATGAGTACACCATAGCTAGTTGAGCTCAAAATACAACTAAGGGAGATGTTGGACAAATGTTACATTCGGCCTAGTCTATATCCTTGTTGTGCACCGGCTTTTTTTGTGAAGAAGAAGGATGGCACATTCATGTTGTGCATAGACTATAGATAACTCAATAAGATGACCATTAAGAATAAATATCCCTTGCCAAGGATTGATGACTTGTTTGACCAATTAAGGGGTGTTGAAATTTTCTCCAATATTGACTTGAGGTCTGGATACCATAAAGTCTGAATTAAGGATGAATACAACCACAAAACAACCTTTAGGAAAATATATGGTCACTATGAATTTGTGGTGGTGCCATTTGGGCTTACCAATGCACCAACCACTTTTATGTGCTTAATGAATAATATACTTAGTAATTTCTTGGACATATTTGTGTTGGTTTTCATTGATGATATCCTAATCTATTCTAAGAGTATGGAAGAGAATGAAAAACATCTCATGTTAGTGCTTCAAGTGCTAAGAGAACATCAACTCTATGAAAATTTTAGTAAGTGTGACTTTTTCCAAAAACAAGTCCATTACTTAGGCCATGTCATCATTGAATAAGGAGTGGCAGTTAATCCTGACAAGATCAAATCCATTTTTGATTGGCCTACCCAAAAATATGTATTTGATATCAAATCCTTTATGGGTTTAGAAGGATACTATAAAAGGTTCATAAAGATATTTTCCAAGGTTGGTTTCCCAATCACCTATGTTTAGAAAAAGGGAGTTAAATTCATTTGAACATCAGAATGTGAAGATAGATTCCAACAGTTGAAATGCCTTTGAACCAATGCACATGTGATAAATATTGCAGACCCAAACAAGGACTTCCTTGTGTGTACATATTCCTGCAAGGAAGGGCTAGGAGGATTCCTTATGTAAGAAGGACATGTAATTTTCTACAAATCTAGAAAATTGAATGAACATGAAATCAATTATGTGACCCATGATCTGGAAATGGCTGCCATAGTACATGATTTAAAAATGTGGAGGAAATGCCTCCCGAGTAGAAGATTTGTACTTATGACAGACCATAGTGGGTTGAGATATTTGTTTGATCAACCAAAACTCAATGCTAGACAATCTAGGTGGATGATTATCCTCAGTGAGTTTGATTTTGAAATCAAGTGTATTAAAGGAAAGGAAAATAGGGTGGTTGAGGCCCCTAGTAGAAGTATGAAAGTGATTCACTTGGCAGTTGTAAGCATCGATGAACTAGACATCAAGGAGAGAGTCAAAAGTGCCCCAAAAACATATGCATTTTTCAAGAATGTGAAATCATACTTAGAGCAAGAGCCCACAGGGCTAAAGTATGATGGCTATCAATTTTTGAATGATTTCCTGCTAAATTACAAAGGCAGGTTGTATATTCTGAATTTTGATGACTTGAATAGGTTCATAATGGATGAACTACATAAAATACCATATACTGGTCATACGGGTTATCATGAAATGATCACAACCACTAAGAAATTTTTCTATTGGCCTGTACTGAAAAAGGACATAGCTAATTACATAGCTAAATGTATAAAATGTCAATAGGTTAAGGCAGAGCACCAACATCCATCAGGGTTGTTGCATCCCCTTTTAATTCCCAAGTGAAAATGGGAAACCATCTCTATGGATTTCATCACAGGATTTCCCAAATCAACCAAGCAGAATGATGCGATTATGGTAGTTGTGGACAAAATGAGCAAGGGTGCTCACTTTATTCCCGTCAAGTCAAATTGCAAGGAAATATATGTTGCCAGTGTTTTCATGAAAGAAATATTTAGACTGCATGGCATGCTTAGGAAATCTATCAAACAGAGATACACAATTTACTTAAATGTTTTGGAAATCTTTGTTTCCTGGTCTTGAAACTAAATTGCTATTTAGTACAGCCTATCACCCTCAAACTGATGGGTAGACAAAGAGGGTAAACCAAGTGTTAGAGAACATGTTAAGGATGCATGTGATTCATCAGCCCATGAAGTGGGAATACTACCTACCACTGGTAGAGTTTGATTATAACAATGGATCTCAAGAGTCATTAAAGATGGGCCCTTTTGAGGATCTCTATGGTAGACAATACAATATTCCAATCAACTAGAATAACCCAGTGGATAGAATTACACTCGGGCTAGATATGATAAAATAAATGGAACAAAAAGTAGTTCAAATAAAACATAATCTAAAAATAACTTAGGATAGACAAAAAATCTATGCAAACAGAAAAAAAGACTCCTAGAGAGTTCAAAGCAGGGGATCATGTGTATCTCCGAGTTAGGCCCAAAAAACGTTCCTTGAGAATGGGAGCTTGTGCCAATATGACACCTCAGTATTGTGGACCCTTTGAAATTTTGGATAGAGTGGGACTTGTATCATATAGACTAGCACTTCCTCCCACAATGAAGGCACATAATGTTTTCCATGTTTCGTTGCTGAAGAAATATGTACATTATTCTAATCATAAAATTGATTGGTTTACGATTCAGGTGGAACTAGAGGGAGAATTCATGATAAAATCACAATGAATAATAGAAAGGAAATAAATTCCACTCAGGAACAAAACCATTACATAGGTCAAGGTGAAGTGGAAACAATTTGGTCCAGATGAAGATACATGGGAAATGGAGGATTCCATGAAACATGCATACCCATTTTTTTTTACTGTTGTACATACAAAGCACACCGGTAGGTATAACATCAAGGAAAACGTTCCTTTAAGGGGGAGGGGATTGTAATACCCCATGTTTCCGCCATCTTGTAAATATAACTATAATCTGCTAAAATACTATGAGAATAATGAATATGTGTGGATGTTGGAATTGATGAACCTTTCTGTTATAAAAGGTAATGTATATATTTCTGTTACTAAATAAAATGGAAAGTGTTGCATAATTGTTAAAGCGTTTTTCCAAGGTAGATCATGATGCATGAGAGAGACAATGAGGGGAACCAGTAATTGTTGAGATGACCCCTACCAAACCAATACTCTGCTGGAATTAAATTGTTCAAACCAAAACAATCCTTTGACATAGAGAATTTAATTACCAGTCAAGCTGGTAGTTGGGAAGTCTTCCTCAAGTGTCAATGAAGAAATAAGTAGAGTACCCATCTGGAAACTCCGTGAATTGACCCACGAAATTGGGATTTGGACCCACAAAATCTTGCTGAGGAAGGCAAGAAAAGGTAGGAAATTCGTGGGCAGAGGAGATGATGGAAGGGGAATGGGTATAATGACCATTTCTGAGGAGGGAGAGCATGTGAAACTCTCTGGTTATGAAGAGAAATGAGAAACAAATATGTTCTGGGTACAAGAATTTGTTGGGCAATGTTTTTAGTCCAGGAT
Source organism: Picea engelmannii (assembly GCA_009831015.1). Lineage (NCBI taxonomy): Eukaryota > Viridiplantae > Streptophyta > Pinopsida > Pinales > Pinaceae > Picea > Picea engelmannii. The sequence continues at coordinate 174,002 of ML785952.1, forward strand.
GATAAACAAGTTTGCAGAGAAGATGAGTGACTGAGGAAACACTCATTGCAGACCCCCTTGCTTGGTGGAGAGAAAATCAATCTGCCAAGTTACCATGGGAGGAGGAGAGTGATCTTCGTCCTCGGATGTTGCTCAACATAAGGAATAATATCTCTCAAAGCATCATGATCTAGCTAGGGGTGTCCAGTGGTAAATCCTTCAAGGAGTTGTTGTGCCTATGGTTGGTTGGAAATGAGCATCCCTTTCAGCAGTTGCAATCACTATCTGGTTTATAGATAAGTATGTTTTGTTAAATATATGTAGTGTTTATATCATAGAAAAGTATATACTATGTTTTAGAACTATGTAAGTTTAATTTCTCACAAAAGTGACTTGAGAAATTTAAGTAAAATAAAGAGAATGTCTTAGTTGAAGATCATTTGATTTAATTCCTTATCTCTTGACTATTTGTTTGTTAAAATAATATTTCTAGGAGTGGATGTTGTGATTGATTGTGCTATACAGTTTAATGCATTCTTTGGAAATGATGACTGAACAATTAAAAATATCTATAACACATCTGAAAGAAGAGAGAGAAATTTTTGCATACTACTTCTCTATTTTAGTTTGCTCTCAAGCCTTACTAAATGAAATTTAGAGCATATCAGATCTGGGTTTTCACTTTAGGAAAACAACCCAAATATTGAAAAATGTATCAATCATTATAAATGGGTAGTATGGATGAATAAATTATAAATAAACAATAATTTCCTACTTGATTTCATTTAGGAATTAACAAATGTTTATACTATACTTGTGTTAAATTTCTACAATTTCAGAAGGATCCCCATAATTGTGGTGGGTTGTAACTTTGGATAGAAATGTAAAATTTTTATTGTGAAGCTAAATCTTTGTTTTAGGACCATATTTTCCTTAAATTTAGTAAGAGAAGTAAAGCACCGTAATAAGAAAATATAAATTACTCATTTAAGCATGAAATGGGAGAGATTATAATTATATTTTTAATTTCCAGAATGGAGAAATTTCCTTGGAATATAAACTTTTATTAAATCCCTTTATAAATATTGGAAATTTATATTTCTCCTTTTCTTATTTTCCTGTAAGAGAAAATATTTTCATTTGAATTCTCCAGGTAATATAATTGTGCACAGATATAGAAATATATGTATATATATGTCTATATACATATACATATACATATACATATACATATTATTATTATTATTATTATTTTATTCTTAAAATGGAGTCTAAAGTTCCTGGAGCGTTAAAGGCTTGAGACCAAGATAATACAATTATTATTATTTTAATGTCAAACACACCAGGGAAATAATGATGACCAATTTTTTTAACCATCTCGTGGTCTTCGGAACTCCGAGAGTTCAAATCTCTGGGGCTCCGGGGTGTTTGGAGTCATGGAACTCACGAACCAAAGTCGTCGAATGCGCGAACCCTTTCTTTCCCTGCGCAAGGTTGCAAAGGTAAGAAATACGATTAATTAAATTATTGTATTTAATGTGATCAATTAACATAATTTAATATAATATACCTTTAATATAATATATATTATATTATAATACAAGATATTTCAATGTATTTAAACCACAATGAAATTACAAGTGGGTCCCCTTCGGGACTCCGAAACTCCGGGTTAATTGAGAGTGAAGAAATGTGTGGAAGAGTCGAAGGATATTGACCTGAAGAACACTTTATCTCTCTTTTCAATGATTAAATATAATATTGGAGAATTTTAAAACTTGGACAATTTTCAAGGAATATAATATAATATATTATATTATTTTAAGGTTTATTAAAATGGTAACACGTGAATGAAGTCAACTATTTTGAAATATTAAATAATGTGAACATTTGAAGTGATTAATTATATTATAAATTAATATAATTGATTATATTTGCAACACTTTACAATATGAGTGGGACCCTCTCCGAAACTCCGAAATTCAAGAGATTTGGGTTCATAAAAGCATGATGAGGAATTTCTTCGAAGTCCAAAGGCTTGGGTATTAATAGATATTAATAATCCTAAGTGCTCCTTTGATATGTTTCATCATATTATAATATAATTAAATATAATTATATTATAATATAATTAATAAAAGAAAAAGTTGGTAATAATAAATATCAAATTGAATATGGTTAATTCTTTCCCTATTACATAAATAAATATGCATATATTTATATATATATATATATTAATTTACGTAAAAATTCGGCATGGAGTTGTGCGCTAGGGAGGAATTGAATTATATACCTTAATTAAGGTTAATAAACTTAAGTATATTATGGACAAATTAACCTCATTGTGTTATGATATAATTACTCATAATTACCATATGATTAATTAATTGAATTAGTGTTAAACTACTTCTAAGGGGGAAAAGAGAAAGTAAAAACCTCGATAATTACCGGGCCATGGGTATTATAGTAAGAAAAAATTAATTATTGGATAATTAGTTGTGGAAAATAATTATCCTTAATGAGGTTTAAGTAATTAACTACCAAAGAATGGTATTCTACGAAATATTAATTAAGTATTTCATTTGGACTATAGGAGAGGGACAATTGTCATCCTCTAGTCGAGCAAGCCTAAGTGCCCTATGGTGACATGGAGAATTGTTGCTGACTAAGAACATCAGTGTGATGGCGCATGCTAATCTTCAATGGGTTGATGAGTTGAGTGAGGTCCAGTAGGATTGGTGAACCTTAGGTGCCAAATGAATCCTAACCGTAGTTTGAGAGATCTGGCATGCATCGAGACTGTCCATCCAGAGAAAGGGAATATTCATCGATACCATATTTCTCGGAGGTAAGCGAAAAATTTATACCCCATCCCTTGAAAAGGTAATTAGGGGTCTGGTGTGTGACAGAGTGGTATCAGAGCAATCAACAACACTTTGCCTGCTTGGACTCATGAACGAGTCGAATAAAATTTTAGTAGAGAACTTTTAAGGGGTAACACCCTATCTTACCCCATTCATAAGAAACTTATTTAAACCACTACTGAAGAGATGAACAAAAATTGTTGTTGTTGTTATATGATCTAAAAATATATATATGAACTGTGTGTTGCTAGTGTTCCGAATAATGAAGGTGACTTCACCTTACACATTGCATGTGTTGTTAATGAACAAGTAGATAATTAACTACCATAAAATGTTTTATCATCACTCAAACAATCAATGTACAACAAGGAAAAATACAACGTAAAGAATGGTGACACACCATGATTTGGGGTAAATCTCTCACAATAGAGAAGAAGAACCTGATGAGAGGAGGGCGGTGGAAACCCCTCTGGATTTGGATAAAACTGTAAGAAGCCTCATGGAAGAATTACAGAGTTGTAAGGGTGGCAATGAAAGGATGATAAAGAACAGGAAAAACAAATTGAAATTAATGTAGTCCTATTGCAAAGCATATAAGATATAGAAAGTTAGCTTCAACATGAGACAATAGCCAATAATGTGGATATACATCATACTAAGAAAACCCAGAGTCCACCTGAGATACAAATGCATGGTCCTAAAAGTATCCACACAAGGAGGATCACCTCAAAGAAGGCCCAACATGGAGCCAAGAGACATTCAACAGAATAATCCTCTAGTGATGAAATTGACAACTCCAAGGAATTGTCTAGTAGTAAGACTAGTTCACATTCCCAGAGGAGAAGAAATAAGAGGAAACATTCCAAGATCCATGACCCTGAAGATTTTAAGAAATCCAAACCACCCACTTTCGATGGAGAAATTAAAAAGGGGGAAGAAGTAGAAGTTTGGCTACTTGGCTTGAAGAAGTACTTTAGAGTCCATGACTACTCTGAAAACTTAAAGGCTCGAATAACCATTTTCAACTTGAATGGAAAGGCCTCCATTTGGTGGGAGGACCTTAGGAATGTGAAATGAATCCATGAGAAGGACTTGTCATGGAAACAATTTGAGAAATACTTTAAGAATAAGTATTTGTCTGAAAAATACTATGATGGGAAGACTAAGGAGTTCCATGAACTAAAGCTAGGACAACTCACAATAGATGAATATATCAACAAATTTCTTGAGATGATGATGTATGTGCCCTACATAAAGGATGCAAAGGTAAATATGCAACAGTTTATTAGTGGACTGCCTCAGTCCTTCCAGGGAAGAATTGAGTTTGATGAACCTAAGACTTTAGAAGACACTATTCGGAAGGAAAGGTACTGCTATGAGAAACTCAAGAATAAGGAAAAACCTCATAAGGTTTGGAAGAATAAACGTAAATTGGGATTCAAGAAGAAGGGGTTTAAATCCTCAAGATTTAAGAATCATGGGAACAGGTCTAAGATGATCCTTCCTACTAAAAGTGTGTATCATTTTACTTTTTCCATCTCATAGTGGTAATAAACCCTTTAGATCAGCCCCAGGAAAGTCTGATAATACAAAGAGAGAACCCTTGAAATTTTGGGGTTGTGGAGAAGAACATTTGTTGACAGAATTCCCACATAGGAAACAAGACAATAGGAGGATCTACAACATCTAGGAGGCTACCACAGTCAATGATTTGGCTAGGAGCATGTCCCAAATTTATGCAGCCTTGGATAATAGACAAGTTGACCACCAAGCTTCAGTGGTGGAGATGGAAGGTATGATTTCCAACCACCTAGTTTCCATTTTAATTGACCTTGGTTCTAATATGAGTTATGTTACCCCTCAAACTGTTGAGAATTGTAAATTGCAACAAGTAAAGCATGTTAAATCAGGGTTGGTACAACTAACCGCTGGAACAAAAAGAAAGGTAACAATGGTCATACCAGCATGCCAATTCATTATCAATGTATTACCCACCCAAACAACCCTAAACATGCTCTTTTTGGGATCTTATGACTTGTTGATTGGCATGGATTGGTTTGTTGCCCATAAAACCAAGTTGGATTGTTACAATAAAAATTTGGAGGGTGAAGATGAATAAGGGAGAAAAACAACCCTACAAGGAATTCAAAATCTTGTCTCAGTGAGACACATATCATCCCTTCAAGTGAAGAAGTATTGCAGAAAAGGATGTCCTTTGTTTGCAATACAAGTGTTGAAATATGTTGAGGATAATAAACCAAGACTAAAGGACCATCCTATATTAAGAGAACATAAAATGTGTTTCCATAAGAGGTACCAGGTCTACCTCCAAGAAGAGATATTGAATTTTCAATAGAACTTGTACCTGGAGTGATGCCAATGTATAGAGCACCCTATAGAATGAGTACACCAGAGCTAGTTGAGCTCAAACTATAGCTAAAGGAGATGTTGGAAAAAGGTTACATTCGGCCTAGTGTGTCTCCTTGGGGAGCACCATCTTTGTTTGTGAAGAATAAGTATGACACACTCAGGTTGTGCATAGACTATAAACAACTCAATAAGATGACCATTAAGAATAAGTATCCCTTTCCAATGATCGATGACTTGTTTGACCAATTAAGTAGTGCTACAATTTTCTCCAAGATTGACTTGAGGTTTGGATACCATCAAGTTCGAATTAAGGATGAATAAATCCACAAAACAACATTTAGGACAAGATATGGGCACTATGAATTTGTGGTGGTGCCATTTGGGCTTACCAATGCACCAACCACTTTTATGTGCTTAATGAATAGTGTACTCAGTAAGTTTTGTTAAGCCCTAATATTGGCTCATTACCCCTTAATTGGGGCATCTTATATTAGTAATTTTATTTTATTTATGTCGGCTTTAGGAAATTAGTTGTAATTATACCTCCTAGTCTCCTATATATACTATGGAGACATTTTCATTTTGAATCATCTTGTACTTGAACATTTAAGTGGGGTAAAAGGAGGTTGCCCCCTCGAAGAGGCTTATTATCTGAAATTATCTCTTTTTCAAGGCGTTGAGTACTTTTTCTGAGGATTTTCTATGCTATAGTGATATTTGGTTCTTAACATATGGTATCAGAGCTCAAGGTCTTGGGGTTTCACTGCTACATCTGAGACACCTTAGAATTTTCACTATAACTTTTTTTCTACAATGTTTCAGAAGGAAGATCTTGGAGGATATTTAGTAGACAGATCAAGGTACGTTGGGTTCAAATTTCAGCTCTTGAGGCCTTATAATTTCGGAGATACAACCTGTACAAGATAGGGTTATGGAATCATCCTGAACTAAGTCATTGCGGAATTTTCACTATAAAATATTTTCTGTAACATTTCAAACCCTGAACTCTAGAGGCTATTTATAAAAATTAGTAAGGTATCCGTGGTAAAAAAATTAGCTTTTGGATCATCTTAAATTTGTAGATACACCCTGTGTAATATAGGGTATCTGACTAGTCCTATTGACTAGTCTCAAGAAGGTGTTCTAGGTAAAACAATCATAACTTCTTCCTAGAGTATCCAAATTGCGTGGGACTAGTTTCATTGGATCGTGGATAGTCTTTAGTATTTCTAGCGTGAGTTTAAGAATTGTATATCAATAATTATTTTGTGTGGGGCACACTATACAAGTGAGATCTCCTGGAAAAGCCAAAAATCGGCAAGTTGTGGGGAAGTTACCATAAATTCCACTTGGCACATCCAATTTTAATCAGACCTATGGCATTGCAGAGAAGAAATATCATAGAAATACATAAAAGAAAGTTTCATACCCATAAGGGCCAAAACTTGGGAGATACAACAGAAGAAATATTGTCTAGCAGAACCACCTCAAAATCAAGGTTCAAAAGTGATACTTGGCCAACATGCCACCCGAAAAGGGAACTTCTACACCAAATAAGCCTCCAGAAAATCTTACTTGGACTCTTGATGAAGGTGAAGAAATGTGTAGGGACATAAATGAACTAAAAAATAAGATGGATTCAATGGAATCTAAGTTGGATACTAATATGGATTCAATGGAAGCTAAGTTGGATACTAAGATAGATGGTTTAAAAGGGGAGATCATGGAAGTATTGAAAAATTTCGTAACAGAGAAGACACCTGAAAGTGAAAATGCATCCCATGAAATTCATGATGAGGACACAAGGAAGGTGAATCAAGAATGGAGAAACTCCAACTTTCGTTTGAAGACCAACCACATTCCTAAGATTGATATGAGGAAGTTTGATGGCAAGGACCCAATCACATGGATACTTCAGATGGAGCAGTTCTTTGATCTCCATAATGTGCCACATACACAAAAAGGTACAAATTGCTTCTTTATATTTATAAGCTAATCAATTTGTATGGTATTGATGGCTTTGTTCTCGCAAATCACTCGTCACTTGGACAATTTTCACAGAAGAAATGATAGCACACTATGAGGATACAAGGAGCAATACCTTCTTTAGCCAATTGATAAATCTCAAGCAAAAG
>ML785952.1:184783-221609 GCA_009831015.1 Picea engelmannii
CATCTTGTACTTGAACATTTAAGTGGGGTAAAAGGAGGTTTCCCCCTCGAAGAGGCTTATTATCTGAAATTATCTCTTTTTCAAGGCATTGAGTACTTTTTCTGAGGATTTTCTATGCTATATTGATATTTGGTTCTTAACAAGTTCTTGGACATATTTGTGTTGATTTTCATTGATGCTATCCTAATCTATTCTAAGAGTAGGGAATATCATGAAGAACATCTCAAGTTAGTTATTCTAGTGCTAAGAGAACATCATATCTATGCAAAGTTTAGTAAATGTGACTTTTTCCAAAAACAAGTCCATTACTTAGGCCATGTCATCACTGTAGAAAGAGTGGAAGTTGATTCTGACAAGATCAAATCCATTATGGATTGGCCTACCCCAAAAGATGTATCTGATATGAGATTCTTTATGGGCCTATCATGCTACTATAAAAGGTTCATAAAGGGATTTTCCAAGATTGGTTTCCCAATCACCTTCCTTCATAAAAAGGGAGTTAAATTCATTTGGACATCATATTGTGAAGAGAGATTCCAACAACTGAAATACCTTCTAACCAATGCACATGTGCTGAAGATTGCAGACCCAAACAAGGACTTCCTTTTGTGTATAGATTCCTGCAAAGAAGGGCTCGGAGAAGTCCTTATAGAAGAAGGACATGTCATTTTCTACGAATCCAAAAAATTGAATGAGCATGAAATCAATTATGTCACCCCCAATTTGGAATTGATTGCGATAGTACATTCTTTAAAAATGTGGAGGCATTACCTCTTGGGTAGAATATTTGTACTTATGACAGACCATAATGGGTTGAGATATTTGTTTGATCAACCAAAACTCAATGCTAGACAAACTAGGTGGATGGCTCTCCTCAGTGGGTTTGATTTTTAAATAAAACATATTAAAGGAAAGGAAAATAAGGTGGATGATGCCCTTAGTAGAAGTATGAACGCGATTCACTTGGTAGTTGTAAGCACCAGTGAACCAGACATCAAGGAGAGAGTCAAAAGTGCACAAGAAACAAATGCATTTTTCAAGACTGCGAAATCATACTTAGAGCAAGAGCCCACATGGATGAAGTATGAGGGCTATCAATTGTTGAATGATGGCCTGATAACTTACAAAGGTAGGTTGTATATTCCAAATTGTGACGACTTGAAGAGGTTCATAATGGATGAACTACATAAAATACCACATGTTGGTCATCCGGGTTATCATAAAATGATCACAACCACTAAGAATTTGTTCTATTGGCTCAGACTGGAAAATGACATAGCTTATTACTTAGCTAAATGTCTAGAATGTCAGTAGGTTAAGACAGAGAACCGACATCCATCAGGGTTGTTGCAGCCCCTACTAGTTCCTGAGTGGAAATGGGAAACCATATATATTGATTTCATCACAGGATTGCCCAAATCAACCAAGTAGAATGACACTGTCATGGTAGTTGTGGACAAACTGAGCAAGGCTGCTCACTTTATTCTCGTCGAGTCAAATTTCAAGGTAATATATATTGACATTATTTTGATGAAAGACATATTTAGACTACGTGGCATGCCTAAGGAAATCATATCAGATAGAGATACAAAATTTACTTAAATTTTTTGGAAAACTTTGTTTCCTGGTCTTGAAACTAAATTGCTATTTAGTACAACCTATCACCCTCAAACTGATGAGAAGATAGAGAGGGTAAACCAAGTGTTAGAGGAGATGTTAAGGATGCATGTGATGCATCAACCCAAGAAGTGGTAAGACTAACTACCACTGGTAGAGTTTGCTTATAAAAATGGCTATCAAGAGTCATTAAAGATGAGCCCTTTTGAGGCTCTTTATGGTAGACAATGCAATATTCCAATCAGCTAGAATCACCTAGTGTATATAATTACACTCGGGATAGATACGCTGAAAGAAATGGAACAATAATTAGTTCAAATAAAATAGATTCTGAAAATAGCTCAGGATAGACAAAAAGCCTATGCAGACAGAAGGACTCCTAGAGAGTTCAAAGAAGGGGATCATCTGTATCTCTGAGTTAGGACCAAAAAACGTTCCTTGAGAATGGGAGCTTGTGCCAAGTTGGCACCTCGACATTGTGGACCCTTTGAAATTTTGGATAGAGTGGGACCTATAGCATATAGACTAACACTTCCTCCCACAGTGAAGGCACATAATGTTTTCCATGTTTCTTTGTTGGAGCAATATGTACATGATTCTAATCATATAATTGATTGGCCTGTGATTCAGATGGAACCAAAGGGATAATTCCTTCTAGAGCCACAATTCATAATAGATAGTAAATAAATTCCACTCAGGAACAAAACCATTGCACAGGTCAAGGTGTTGTGGAAACACTTTGGTCCAGATGAAGCTACATGGGAAATGAAGGATGCCATGAAACATGCATACCCATTTTTTTTTACTGTTGTATATACGGAGCACGTTGTTGGGTAGAACATCAAGGACGATGTTCCTTTAAGGGGGAGGGGATTGTAATACCCTTGTTTCCCATAGCTTGTAAATATAAGTATAACCTGCTAAAAGACTATGGGAAGACTGAATATGTGTGGATGTTGGAATTGATGAACGTTTTTGTTATAAAAGGCAATGTATATATTTTTGTTGCTAAATAAAATGGAAAGTGTTGTATAATTTCTGAAGGGGTACTCCAAGGTAGATCATGATGCATGAGAGAGATAGTGAGGGGAACAAGTGATGGTTGAGATGACCCCTAACATACCAGTACTCTATTGGAATTAAATTGTTTAGACCCAGAGCAGTCCTCTAACCCAGAGAATTTAATTACCAGTCAAGCTGGTAGTTGGGAAGTCTTCCTCAAGAGTCAATGAGGAAATGGGTAGAGTACCCATCTAGAAACTCCCCAATGTGACCCACAAAATTGGGATTTGGACCCAAAACATCTTGTTGAGGAAGGAAATAAAAGGTAGGAAATTCATGGGTAGAGTAGAGGATGGAAGGGGAATGGGTCTGGTGACCATTTCTGAGGAGGGAGAGCATGTGCAACTCTCTAGTTTTGAAGAGAACTGAGAAACAAATTTGTTCTGGGTACAAGAATTTGTTGGGAATGTTTTCAGTCCAAGATGATAAATGAGGTTGCAGAGAAGATGAGTGATTGAGGAAGGACTCATTGTAGACCCCCTTTCTTGGTGGAGAGAAAAATGATCTGCCAAGTTCCCGTAGGAGGAGGAGAGTGATCTTCGTCCCTGGATATTGTTGAATATAATGAATAATCTCTCTCAGAGCATCATGATTTAGCTAGGGGGTGGCCAGTGGTAAATCATTCTAGGAGTTGCTGTGCCTACGTTTGGGTGGAAAAGTGCACCCCTTTCAGCAGTTGCAATCACTATCTAGTTTCTAGATAAGTATATTTTGTTATATCTTTGTAGTGTTTAGATCAAAGAAAAGTATATATTATGTTTTAGAACTGTGTAAGTTTAATTTTTGACAAAAGTGACTTGAGAAATTTAAGTAAAATAAAGAAAATGCATTAGCTGAAGCTCATTTGATTTAATTCCTTATCTCTTGACTATCTACGTGTTAAAATAATATTTTTGGGAGTGGATGTTGTGATTGATGATGCTGTACAGTTTAATGCATGATTCGGAAATGATGATTGAACAATTAAAAATATCTATAACACATCTTAAATAAGAGAGAGCGATTTTTGCATACTATTTCTCTATTTTAGCTTGTTCTCAATCCTTACTAAAGGAAATTTAGAGCATATCAGATCTGTGTTTTCACTTTAGGAAAACAACCCAAATATTGAAAAATGCATCAGTCATTATAAATGGGTAGTATGGATGAATAATTTAGAAATAAACAATAATTTCCTACTTGCATCAAAATATAAAATCCCTTTTGATTTCATTTATGCTTTATTAAATGTTTATACTAAACTTGTGTTAATTTCCTACAATTTGGGAAGGATCCCCATAATTGTGGTGGGTTGTAACTTTGGGTAGAAATGTAAAAAATTTACTGTGAAGGTAAATCTTTGTTTTAGGACCATATTTTCCTTAAATTTAGTAAGAGCACTAAAACATTAATAAAGAAATAAAATTTACTCATTTACCCACAAAAAGGGAGAGATTGTAATTATATTTTTAATTTCCAGAATGGAGAAATTTTCTTGGAATATAAACTTTTATTAAATCCCTTTGTAAAGACTGGAAATTTATATTTCTCCTTTTCTTATTTTCGTGTAAGAGAAAATATTTTCATTTAAATTCTCCAGGTAATATAACCGTGCACACACACACACATTATTATATTCTTAAAATGGAGGCTAAAGTTCCTGGAGCATTAAAGTACTGAGACCAAGAGAATATAATTATTATTATTTTAATGTCAAACACACCAGGGAATAAATAGTGACCAAATGCTTTAACCATATCATGGTCTTTGGAATTTCGGGAGTTCAGAGCTCCGGGGCTCCAGGGTGTTTGGAGTGATGGAACTCATGAACAAAAGTCCTCGAATGCCCGAACCCTTTCTTTCCCTGCGCAAGGTTGTAAAGGTAAGAAATAAAATTAATTAAAATATTGTATTTAATGTGATCAATTAACATAATTTAATATAATATACCTTTAATACAATATATATATTAATTATAATCCAAAATATTTCATTGTATTTAAACCACAATGGAATTACAAGTGGGTCCCCTTCGGAACTCCGGAACTCCAGGTTAATTGAGAGTGAAGAGTTGTATGGAAGAGTCGAAGGATATTGACCTAGAGAACACACTCTCTCTATTTTCAATTATTAAATATAATATTGGAGAAATTTAAAACTTGGATGCAATTTTCAAGGAATATAATATAATATATTATATTATTTTAAGGTTTATTAAAATGGTTACACGTGAATGAAGACAACTCTTTTTAAATATTAAATAATGTGTAAAGGTGTATAAGTGGGGCCACTTATGGGCTTTGCGACTCTAAGGCTCTGGGAGATTGGAGTATAAAGAATGTAGTGGAGAGCCAAAGGGGTTGACCTAGAATTCTCTCTCTCTCTCATTTCAAATATTAAATATAATATTGGAGACCTTATAAACATGAGCGCAATTTCCAAAAATGTGTAAGATAAACTATTTTAAATGATTTTATGGTGATATTCGTATGTGGTAAAGTACCATCCCTTTTTCCTTTTTAATTTAATATTTAATGCGAAACTTCGTGTAATTATGGATCCTTTGGGAGTCCGGGACTCCATAGATCTGGGAGTTTGAAACTCCAAGACTCCGGGATGTTTGGGGTAATAGAATGAATAAGCAATGAAGGGTTGAAGGCATGAACCTACCCTTTCCTTCTCCAATGGTTGCACAAATATCGATACAAACATTTCAAGTGATTAATTATATTTGCAGTACTTTACAATATGAGTGAGACCCTCTCTAGAACTCTGACATTTGGGAGATTTGGGTTCATAAAAGCATGATGAAGAATTTCTCTGAAGTCCGGAAGCTTGGGTATTAATAAATATTAATAATCCTAAGTGCTCCTTTGATATGTTTAATCATATTATAATTATATTATAATATAATTAATAAAAGAACAAGTTGTTAATAATAAATATTAAATTATATATGATTAATAATTTCTCCATTATATATATATGTGTGTGTGTGTGTGTGTGTGTGTGTTAAATTATGTAAACATTTAGCTTAAACATTCAACATGGAGTATTGTCCCCACGAGGAATTGAATTATATACCTTAATTAAGATTAATCAACTTAAGTATATTATGGAGAAATTAACCTCATTGTGTTATGATATAATTACTCATAATTATCATATGAGTAATTAATTGAATTAGTGCTAAACTACTTCTAAGGGGGAAAAGAGAAAGTAAAAACCTCAATGATTACTGGGCCATGGGTATTAAGCTAAGAAAAAAATAATTATTCGATGATTGGTTGTGGAGAATAATTATTATTAATGAGGTTTAAGTAATTAAATACCAAAGAATGGTATTCTATGAAATATTAATTAAGTATTTTATTTGGACTATAGGAGAGGGAAAATTGTCATCCTCTAATTGAGCAAGCTTAAGCGCTCTATAGTGACATGGTGAATTGTTGCTGACTAAAAACATTAGTGTGATGGCGCATGCTAATATTCAATGGGTTGACGAGTTGAGTGATTTCCATTAGGATTGGTGAACCTTAGGTGCCAAATGGATCCTAATCGTAGTCCGGAAGATCTGGCATGCATCGATATTCTCCATCGAGAGAAAGGGAATATTCCTCGATACCATATTCGTCGAAGGAAAGAGAAAAATTTATACCCCATCCCTTAAAAGGTACTTAGGGTTCGAGTGTGTGACATCAGGGCCCCATTTAGGCTCTTATCCATTTGGTATGGTGATTCTGACTGGTTAAAATGGACCCAATTACCCTTCTCCTAAGACTAGCCTAAAGTTAATTTAGCCTAAGCTATCTTGTATATACAATTGTCTATGTACAATACCTTCAACGTATTAGTGTATGATAGTATATTATTATTATTAACAAACTGAAGGGAAATGAATCACTTGTATTTTATTACTTTGGAAAAGATGATCTATTTAAATTGACTAAAATCAAGGCTCAGTCTAGCCATAATGAGGCTTGCTCCTACGAAAGGAGACTTAAAGAATGAAAATAATTTATTCTAAATGAAAATGTATATTAATCCTAAGATGCAAGTAAACAAAAAGAAAACTTATATTGACTAGGAAAAGGATAGCCTTACTCCTAATCAAGAGCAAAGTATTTAATAAGAAGGGGAAAAGAATGTGATTGAACCTGGGGTTAAGTTTTACTTGTAAAATCTCAAAGTAGTTTGACAACTTACAAGTTGTTCAAGCATATATACAATGAAACAATCTTAATAAATAGTATTAAAATAATTTTTTGCATCTTCCCAAATCCAATCAGGGGTGATTTTAGGGGATAAATTTCACTCATGGGCTAATTTTCCATGGTTTTTCCCTAAAAAAGATTCGCTATTCTCAAAATGATTCACCCAAATTCTATAGGATAAAATTATTTTACCTTAAAAATAGTCAAAAAATTATACAAACTATATAGAATCCTTAGAAATTTGAATATTTTTACAAAAAATCGCCAAACATTTATAGTTGGCATATGAAGGATTACTAAGATTTGTCAAGGTTTCTACATTTTAAAATAAATTTCCATCCTTAAAATCATCCCTACCAATCATGTGAATGAATCCATTGTAATATTTATATCGAACTAAGGAAGTAGTTCCTTAAACTCAATACAAGATGTAACAAGACAAATTTGTAATTGACCAATAAATAGTTATTTAGTCATTCCAAATAAGTCTCTATGAATTCTTCATCAACTCTGGTTGAACCTATCAAGTCCTGCAAAGATAGATTTAAACATAATGACAATTAGCGTAAAATTAAAAAGACTAAGAATAGTGCTAATATTGATCAATGATATACTAATTGGCATAAAATTGTAACTAGGTTGAAATAAACATCAAATAAATAATAACAAGTCAACAAATCATAAACAATAGTGTAGAAAAGTGAAAGCTTACTATCATTATCTCCAAATATTGTTATACAGTCTTATGAGTCCTGAACTCCTTCAAGAAGCAACCTTACAATAGTGCAAATTCCTTTCCTCTAAGAGATAAAAAATCTTCATATTCTAAAGAAAAGATCTCTCTCTTACACTAGTGCCATTGAAAGTATTTGCCTGCAGAATTTACCCTATAGTTTTAGATCTAGAACCTCCCACAAATTATTTTCAGATATCTTTATATAATTACATTTCCTCTCCACCTCTAGGTCGAATTCACTATTATCTATAGAATTTCAAAACGACAAAATACCAAATTCTAGAAAAAATCCCCTTGAAAAACTCACGATATCTTCCAAAATATTATTTTGTTTGCAAAATCCTTTGGATATTATCTAAATCTGCCTCATTTTCATATGGGTTTTCAACCATTTGGGGATATTCATCATCGTTTGGGTGGAAAGGAATCTTCAAAATCGCCTCCTGAAAATTGGCAGCAACAACAATTCTGAAAAAAATCCTTTTGAATCTGATAGGATGTCTCCAAAAATGTTGATTTTCAGAGGAAACGGTCCATGTAAGAGGTAAAACAATCGATTTTGGAAGTGCGTTTTCAACCATTTGGTGAAAATCTTCTTTGATTGTCCGGAAATCTATATGGAAAATCACCTCTTGAAAATTGACGTGATTTTCAATCTGTTAAAACAAATTACCAAATTAGAATAAAAAAATTCTTGCTTTCCCTTGCTTCCCCGTGGAGATAAGATTAAGAATGAAATAATCTGGAAATGAATAAGCAACAAAATATCTTCTTGGCCAAAGAAAATCTTCTAAATCTATTTAGAAAACTAATCTAGTTGCAAAATCGTAGCCTTCACTTTTGCTGATGTTTTGGGATAGTAAATCTCCATATTTGCTTGAATTAATGCTTCTAGATTGTTCTTCATGCAAATAAATTTCCAACGAGTGCTTATTTGTTTCATTTCATTGAGTAAAACTCAAGATATCACTTGTCAAAGGTGAGTTATCAAAACTAATTTAATTATGTTTTGTTTTGTTACATTTTATGTTATAATTACAATACACACACATAGACACAAATTGCATTTACAATTTATTAAACTAAAAATTAAATTAAATTAAACCTTATTAACTAACAATTAACTTAATTAATAAATAAAATGAATTAATAAAACTTATTTACATATTAACATCAATTTTATTTACAATTTAGAAGAAACATAATAAAATACATATTTTATGACTAGGTGTTGAAAAAAAATTGACCAAACTTTTCACCAAGGATAACTTTCAAACCATAAGTCGGAATAAGGAGAACTTGAACTGTTGGAATGTTGGAAACAAAATGAAAGAAATGAATATGTCAAAACTAAAATCAAATCAAAATGAAAATCTCTCAAAAGAAACTAAACCAAAACATTTTAGAAAACTATATTAACAAAATTTAGATGGAGGGACCCATAATAATTTTTTAAAAATATGGGGGGTGTTGTGGCCACAACAGGTTATATAATTCTTCAACCACATTGTAATGTTACAGACTTTGTCAACCACATTTGTCCCTTCTTTGGCTTGCAATCCATCTTCGATGTTTGTGCCTTCTTCTGTTCCTAATCTGGTTTCTTCTTCTTCAAATGATGGCAGTGAGGATGAAAATCCATCTTCTCCTACTCACATTCCTCTAGATGAGTCCATTGAATGTGAACCTGAACCAACACAAATATTTCCTATATGGGTTTGTTCAACACGAGAAACAACTGGTGATCTTGCCAATGATCATTCAGAGCAACATTGGACACATTCACAGTTCCAGCGAGCCTCTTCTATTTTGGATCAAGTTTTAGAGACTCATGATCCAGAGACATTTGCAGAAGCTTCAATTCATCCAGATTGGGATACAAAAATGAATGAAGATTATGATTCTTTAATGGAAAATGATACTTGGGATCTTGTACCTATTTCAAAAGGAATACAACTTGTCAGATGTAAATGGGTCTACAAAACTAAGTATTCATCAGATGGAAGTGTTGAAAGACACAAGGCTCAGTTAGTTACCAAAGGATTCTCCCAAGTTGAAGGAATTGAATATAATGAAACCTTTTCCCCTGTATAAAACATGAATTCCATCTGCCTTGTTCTAGATCTTGTAGCCTCACATAAATGGGAGGTCCATCAGATGGATTTCAAATATGCCTTCTTGCATGGGGATTCATAAGAAGAAATATACATGGAACAACCTCCTGGATATGTCCATAATGATTCTAGCTGTTTTTTTTGCCTTAAGAAATCTCTTTATGGTCCTAAGCAAGCTCACCAAGCTTGGTTTTCCAAATTGGACAACTTTCTTCTTGACACTGTATTTTCTAGATACCATTCTGACCCCAATTTCTATACCAATAAAGTAGGAATCCATCTCATAATCCTTTTTCTTTATGTTGATGACCTTATCCTCACTGGTATTGACCCAAAACTTTTAAACCATGTGAAATCCAGCCTTAAGAAGAAATTTGAAATGATTGAATTAGGCTATTTGCATTATTTCATTGGCCTCCAAGTTTTGCAAACCAATGAAGAAAATTTTCTTTCCCAGTCTAAGTATGCTTGTGACCTTCTTCATCACTTTAAAATGAAAGATTCAAAACTGACCCCATCTAGCTTATAGTATGGATTCAAACTTGTTGCCACTTGTACTTCTCCCAAAGTTGATGCCACTTTGTATCGTCAGTTAGTTGGTAGCCTCTTATACTTAACTCATACTCATCCTAATTTTTTTGCTTATGTCGGTCTTGTTTACTGATATATGAAAACACCCCATGAAAGCCATTGGAAAGTAGCTAAAAGGATAGTTCAATATGTTTGGGGTATAATTCAGTTCGGGATACATTACAACTAAGAGGGGACTCCTTTATTGGTTGGTTTCATTGATTTAGATTGGGTTGGAGACCTTGATGATCGAAAGTATACTATAGGTTATGTTTTGAGCCATGGTTCAAGACCTATCACTTAGGCCTGTAAGAAACAATAGGCTATTGTTATTTATTTAGCAGAAGCTGAGTACTGAGCAGTTGTTAATGCAAGTCAGGAAGCCTTGTGGCTTCGAAAAATCTTTTCAAAGTTGGATTCCAGCAACACCATCCGGCCAACCTCTGTTGCGACAATCACAGTTCCATCAAGCTCACCAAAGACCCAGTTCAACATCGGCACAACAAACACATCGAGCTACACATGCACTTCATTTGAAAGCTCATTCATGATCGAGTTATTGAAGTTCTCTTCTGCCCTATAGAATATCAATTTGCAGACATTTTCATTAAGTCTCTTACAAAAGTGAAGTTTTCCAAACTTCGATCTATGTTAGGAGTTTAGGAAGCTTCCATTAAGGGGGGATAGGCTCTATTGCTTCCCTCCTTCTCCTATTGTGTCACCTTTTTAAATCCTTCAATATTATCCCAAGTTGTTCTTAAGGGGGGATGTTAGGATATCTAGACACTTAGGAGTTAGTTAAGATCAACTTGGTCTAATGTGTCGTTAGGTAAACGTGTGTTTTTTAGTGTGTTTCTTTAGTATGTATTAGTATGCATTTGTAGTTAGGAAATACGACGGTCATAATATGTTCCCAACATAGAGTGATATGATGGTTCATATTCTTCTCGATATTAACAACTACATTGATCTATGGCTTAACACCTCATTGGTCCATGATCTCTATTTAAAGAGCATGGGGGGTCATTTTCTAATGATCGATTGTGAGAAAATCTCTTGTAAATATTTTTGTAATAAATTTCTTTTGCATTAATAAATTGCTCCAAGTTTCCATGTTGGTTGGGGCTATGCATGTTTCCCCGTAGGAGTTTTACCATGTCAAAACATCGGTGTGTTGAAATTTTACCTAGTTGTGTGAGTGGTTACTAAAGGTGTTTGTCCTCTATTGGAATACCTGTGTTGTCGAACAATTTATACTTTCCAAATGTTTTATCATGATTTTCTAACAACTCATTGAATTTGTAAAAAGTTATATTCTCCAATTTATCTGTGATTTACAATGTCTCAGAAAAATGCTTGTATGATTCTCGCAACCTTGATAACAAAATTATGACCGTCAAACTATCTTATGTTTTAGCAAACCTTTCTTTAGTAATCTCTTGTTTAACAATTTTGATATTGGAAATGTATTACATGACATCTCCCCCTTCGTTTAATTTCTGTTGTAATAACTTTAATTGAAGGTCAACTCATTTGGCCTCAGGTTATGATCAAACAAATCTTTGAGGGTTTTCTAAGGTAACCAAGCATCTCCACAATTCTCAATGTGAACAAAGACTTCGTCAAAAATAGTACTATGAATAAGTGTTAATTCCTTCTCATCATTCAACTATAATTTCACTAATTGGGTAACATTAATGGGTTTTTTGGGTTGTGCATTACAAATCCATTTCCACAATTCATTGTAGATTAGTGTGCTTTGAATGTGCCAAACCTAGACTAAAACGACTAACAACTTTAGATAGTGTGGAGCTCTAAAGTACATCTTATGTATCTTGAACTAATGCAAATAAGACTCCTTTAAAACATTTGTATATGAGTTTGTGTGTCATGTTGATTACTTAAAAAAGTAATTGTTGTGAGGTTGTGAAATATGTAAGAACTATAAAAAAATAACCATAAGAAAACCACTATGTATATTCACCACATACACCACACTCCACTAAAAAACAAAACTACAGAAACTTGGCTTTTACCCACTTATAGTATCATAAAAAATGTAATTGATTGAATTCTATTGTTATATAATCAATACTTGTAGATACAAAAATATCCATGAAATGCTCATTACATTACGATCTATGCAAGATATCCATAACTTTTCACAATGACAAGATATTATAATTGGATGTTTGTTGTATGCAATATGTCAAAATGTTTCACTCTACAAGAACATGTGTTTTCTCCTTAGAGGTCATAAGTTCAAATACAAAGGGGAGTAGAGTATGTACACCTCTGTAGAAAAATAAGATGTAGCGTCCAACTAATTTAAACCCAATTTTAACCCAAGAAACATTTTTTTTAAAGAATGAAACAATAGATTCTCATTTCTTAAATACATATAATGATACAAAATCAATGCACAACTAAAAGAGTTATCATTCACCAGAAGTAGTCAATTTGTCAATTGAAGCCTAGCACCAAAAATGCCGATCATCGACTATGCCGACTTTTTCAAAATTTCCTCAATCTACTCCAAGATTTCCAATTCGTTGAAGGACTCACCAGATGCATCCCTACCAACACAACTAGTACTCTTCTTCTCCTATGCCCCTTGAGCCGCAATGGGGTTATACATATCCAACCACAAAAGATAGTCGTGAAGTGCCCACTCATAAGTGAGACGATCCCACCTCTTAACACCTTCATTGTACAACTCATAATAGATATGCTCAAGGTCCTCGGTCATTACAATCCCATCCAACCATAAGACAAACTCCCCTTCAACCGTCTCCTCTCTTTATTTTATAGGTAAATTTTGTTTTGACACATCGTCCCTCATGCATAATTAGCTAATTTGGGAAATAAATTAAGTGTAATATTCCCCCATCCACATGTCACTCTCATGCAAGTTGCACCTAAAATTACCCCACTTTATTTTTATTTAAAAATCGATTTTCCTCACCCACTTTTGATTTCCCTAATTGTTCTCCTAGTGGTCCCCTAGATATCCTCCACTAATCTACATGAGACATTTTAGTATCTTGAACTAATGCAATGAACTTCTAATAACTTTATATCCCACCATTTTTTAGTTAATTACTCAGTGAGTTAGTATTTTTCCCAATTAATCCCCCTATATAAATATTCCTCGTGAAATTAATAATTGTTATTTATTTCTTCACTTTTAATATTATCATGAACATCTTTAGTTCCCTTCCAAGTTGTTTGTTTTTCTATATTTTATTATATTATGATTAATTTCTAAATTTCCATTATACAAGAACTCTTTGAATAATTTAATTGTTCCTAAACATCTAACCCCTTCCCATAAAGTTGATTTTCAAAGTTTTCTAGAATGACTCTATTATCTATTTTATTAATTTTCCTTGGTTAACTTACATGTTTCACCTTATATTAGAATTTGATTGAAAAAAAGGCTATGGGTTCCATGAACGCCATTCTCTTCAAGATGTACATATGTACTCCAAGGGTTCCATGCATCATGCCCTTCAATTTTTTTTTTGACCTTGAAATAAAGGATAAGGGTTCCATGAACACCATGCCCTTCAGGATGTATTGGTGTACTGCAAGGGTGAAATGTGCCATGCCCTTCAAAGAATTTTTACCTTGAGCATTGGGAATATGGAACAACTGGTGAAGATACTATTACTTTTCCCCTATTATGAGAGTATTGGATGTTGAGGAATAAGGCCTCTTCCTTACTACGCTCCCCTTGGTATACCTTATGAGTGGCTGAGACCTAGTCTACCTTCACAACATCGTGAAACACTCTGATCAAGAGTGTCCCTCACCCTTCAACTCTAGCCACAAAGAGAGTGTTAGTGAGTGGAATTAGGGATGTTATTACACCCCTCCCTTTATGCTAGTCTAGTTCTATATATCCCCGCTACTCCTTTTGTGAGTTGGATCGGGAAGCACAATCCATGTCACTGCATCCACTACACAAGTCTTTATCAATAATTTCCATAACCAATTTAAATCATTTATAAAAATTTCATCAATAAATTTACTCCCTGACTCAATCTAGAGTCTGAGGTTCTTGTTGACGATTCTCACGTCAACCAGGAATTGATATTCATGTACACTCAGGAAATCATTAGTAATATATGTACAATCATGATCCTCCATACATTTTATTCCACTTAATCAATTTCACATTTGACATTCCGAGAATTTCATAACAAGTCTAGAATTCATCAAGTATTAATTAACTGGGTTGTTTGCGATCAAACACCCTCAAATAATAAGCATGTCATCTAAAAATAGTCAGGTGAAAGGGGAATTACATACACTCTCTCTTAATCCAAACTTCATCTCGAAGTTTCAAGTATAAGTCTAAAAGAAAATCAGAATAACTGCATAAATTGTTTACGCATCTCCTCTACGTCTTCCCAGGTAGCAAGATTAGGGTTGTACTATCCCCTTTATAATTAAAGACATTATACCAAAAATATTGAAATTGAATGTTATTATGATCATGTATGCATATTGGTTGGTTGACAATGCTCTATCATATATCATCTACAAAATAAATCATTTCATTACCATGATAAGACTCTAAAATATAATGAAACATCAGCATGAAACACCTCTTCTTCTTCTCAAGATACCAATCATTTTATAATAATAATTCCCTTTTCTTTCCGTGAGAAAGTTGACAATTTATGGGGTAGGTGTAGCCACCATATCCATATTCTAAAGTTTTCATCATCTAGAGCCACAATCTCTAGTCATGTATTATTTCCTTCCAGAGTCCAATTTGATGAATTCAACACTAAAAATATTGTTGGATTTATTATCATGACTTAAATCATCAAAATTCAAATTTTCGACTATGTATCATCTTTTGATCATTACCCAAGGTTTTTATGTCACTTTTTATCTTTTGCTTTTATTAATTCAAGGACCATTATGTGAAAATCACATGTAAATACTAGGCCATTATTATTTAATTTTTATGTCACTTAATCCACATACATCAAGGAATGGTTACACTCTAGTGATTTATCCATCACGTAGTGCTTATCATTGTTCACCCCTACAAAAATTAGTTCATCTAATCCAATACATAATCTAGTCACTGGAATACAAGCTTCATAGTCTTCATGCTAGGTGTTTGTTGATCAATCTCTAAGACTCATTTATAACATTGTCTATTTCCTTTGTCTTTGAAGATATAGAAACCAAGAAGTATACAATTGTTATACTCTAAACATTTAAACATTTAAACCTTTTTCTAGTCTATCGATTGTCATCCCTTACCAATTATGAGTGTTCCAGATCATAACTTCCTAACTTGACACTTTAAATTATATAATTCATCACTATGACCCTCACCAATCATCCTTATTCATCATTCATGTTGCTCAATCCACTCACAAATATCCTTAAGAGAGCTTGCCACTTGAGAGAGAGACACTCCTTCACGACCATTACATAAATTCACATATGGATTTATTACATTTTCACAATTCCCCTAGTTTTTAAATGCTATACATTAGTTATATACCTTAGAGAATTCATCTAAGATTTAATTAACTGTCATAATTCAAACAATTCATTATTGTTTCTATCACTAATCTTTGACTAGCTAGGAGAGTATTTCCTTTATGCTAAGGTGATCAAACCATTCTACTTGCGTAATTTACATAATTTCTGACTGGTCTACTTATTTCCATCATACAGGTACTTGTGGGTTTATTATCTCTTTACTATAATGCCACCATACCTTCTAAATTCCATAAAATGGCTACATCATTATCCCCATTATTTAACTCCCTTGGTTCATTGACAACATTTTCTTCCCAATAGGAATCGTCCTCATTTAGACCTTATAGTGATACTTATCATTTGTTTTCCTATTTAGGGAACACTTATGTGATTTAACAACCATTTGTAAAAGGGTCTCTCATTCACGAGATACCTTAAGAGTACTAAGTTACTTCATATTAATAATCCAAAATATTCCATCATGTTTTTAAGAATCGTTTGTGAAACTTTCACTCACTCACCTTAAGTATCTGTCTATTATGTTTTCCGATCATCTTATCATTCCATAACTACAATAGGTTATCGTCATTAGTTATATATTACTAGCATGGAAATCAAACTTAGAATTTCTCATTCCTTTCTTAAAACCATTTTACATACCCTTATTTTCCCATCTTCTCATTCTAATAGTAGGTTTATTACCATTCCAGGTGTAATTGCATACTATTTTAAAGTATATAAAAATTGCTTCTAGTTTTGACTTCATTGATGTGTAATATATGGTACTTGTACTACTATTCTCTTGAATTTAACAATTCATTGTGTTACCCTTCTCTCTCCCTTGACATGCGATGTTCTCGAAGCCAGACAACCCAATAACCATTAATTATGACTTAATCTATTACAACTCAATAATCACCATGAACACATTTTATATATTTTCAATCATTCACTTCAATATTGAACTTCCATTTCCAATTTATGGTGTCACCGCTAGGTTGTCACTTTCATTAATCCTCATATAACTTTCTATCATATTCAAATCATTTTGACTTAAGTATATCACCGAAGTCCTAGAGTCTAGATTGTCTTTTTAAGACAGTTACAACTTGCATAGTTCCATAAAAAATTTCATTTTTTTTTATAATGCGTTACAAATTAAAACATATTCATCATTACAAGATACAAAGTTAAGGTAATAATTCAATAAAACAACCACCACCATGAGTTTCAATAAAGAACATAGAATGTTAGAATACTTAACAATAATAACGAGTAATGCCTAGGATCAACTTGAGCAATTATAATTTACCAACGACATAATCCACATAAAGTCAACTGAAAATTTCATCACCTAATCACCCCACATCCTACCCTGCACGGTTAGGACATTCAAGCCACATAATCAACACTCATAGTCCAGGATTCTTCCAATTGATTTTTTACCATTTAAGGTCTCAAGATTGACAACTCTTATGAGGAATTGAAGATATCTACCCCAACATTTCTAATCTGATAATCAACATCTAAACATTACTTGCAATAATTAACCATAACTATGTTAAGCTTTGCAACAACACTATGCAATTTCTCGATGACAGTTAATGAAAATTTTATTCCAAAAAATTATGCATCCAATCAAAATTAATATCTCATATCCTCAATATATAATATTCATAATGCAATAATAAATCTGGTTAACCTTCATAATATATGATTGCATTAATAATATTTTTCTAAACATATAAATAATCCATGATAATAATGGATTTCATATATCCTTACCATAAACCATTTCCATTTAGAACTACCATACAATCAACATAGGACTTACATAACTTAAATCTCTAGTACCTTATTACAACATACTCATCATTCTTGACATTCACATAAGCAATGGGTCTTGTTATCACATGAAGTTGTCAAGGGTCGTATGTGTTTGTTGTTTATACCTAAGTCTGTACCTTTTCCTCATCTCTCTCTCTCTCTTCCGCACCACCAAGTCCTAGAATATTTCCCTCTGACTGATAAAGTCATTTTCCCCCTTTGTTGATGACCTGGTTTCCCTTGGTGTCTTTCCCGACCAAGTCTTGGACTGAAGATTTTTTGTTTTTCTCTAAGAAGGATGAGCACTCATCATCATTTTGTCTCGAATTACTGGTCATTTTGTTGTCTAAGCCCACAAAAAGTCATCCAAGTCCTTGTTTACATAGGAAGAAGCCATGAGCACAAAGAGAAACACTCAAAATGGTCTATTGCGGGCTCAAAGCAAGCAAACAGGTAGGTTCAGTTTTCAACGATGGAGATCCCTTGTGAAGTTCAGATTAGCGACCCTTGGGAATTCGGAATTATAAAGTTGTGTGAGGATTAGTGGCTAGGCAGAAGCCCCAGAGTTTCATATCAAGCAGCACGCGTCCTTATCCATCGAACGATCATGATTTACTTCGGGAATCCAGGCTTTAGGAGTTTTAGCTTCTCCACTCTCGATTTCATTCGAAGTGTTTTCTCCCAGAGTTAAAGATCAAGCGCCACACGTCCTTCCCCATCGGGCGGTCATGATTTACTTCAGGAATCCAGGCTTTGGGATTTTTATCTTCTCCACTCCCGATTTCATCCAGAGTGTTTTCTCCCAGAGTTAAAGATCAAGCGCCATGCATCCTTCCCCATTGGATGGTCATGATTTACTTCGGGAATCTGGGCTTCAAAAGTTTTATCTTCTCCACTTTTGATTTCATCCAGAGTGTTTTCTCCTGGAGTTAAAGATAAAGTGCCACGCGCCCTTCTCCATCGGACGATAATGATTTACTTTGGGAATCCGAGCTTTGGGAGTTTTATCTTCTCCACTCCCGATTTCATCCGGAGTGTTTTCTCCCAGAGTTAAATATCTTTGTTACATGTTCATCTCCAATGGACGGTCATGATTTTCTTCGCCATTTTGGGTTTCAGGAGTTTTGGCTCCTCTCTTTTTGGTTTCCTCCAAAATACATTCCCGCAAAGTGCATGGATCTTTGTCACGTGTCTTCCCAGATATAGCGGCTCATATATGCTCCAGACTCTGGAGCTTCAGTGTTCTCACTCCCTTCTTGTTTGCAAATTCCTGAAGTGTTTCTGCTGCGGAGTATCGATTCTTTCTGCCACGTGGAATCCATATAGCACTGACACATGGCACTCATTTCAATCATTTTTGGAAATGTCTTCAGCCTATTTTCAAGTGACACATTTCACCTCTCCATCCACGACATGTCAACATAGAGACGTCAGACTGCCACGTTAGATGTGGGATATCATCACTCTGGGATTTTTCCATCTAAAGAAAGCACAGTTCTATGAAGCCCGGATCCTCGAAGTCCAAAAAATATTTAAATGATAAAAGAGTCCTAATCTAGGTTTAATTAGTGATAAGCACACGCTAATCACTTTGTAAGTTTGACACTCTGGGAGTTATATACACTTATCATTCAAAATATCTCGAACTCTGAAGTGTCGACGTGATGAGAGACTACCACGTCACTCCGGGAGAAAGTCACTTCAGAAAACATTCATGCTCCGTGTTCAAAATCTCCCAAGCTCTAAGAAATTTTCACCATCGCTAAATAAGATAGGGGAGTTCTAATATGGTAGATGGATAGAAATTTAGTAGGGGTAGTTAAAATTTAGCAGAGGTGCCTAGATCATGGGCCGCGACTATATCAATGGTCATGCTTCATTGCGAGGACGCTACTTGCTCGAGCGTTAAAATCCTTGAGCGGTCCCACAATCGAAACCATGGTATAGAGAAAGTGCTACATGGTGGGAGGTGGTGAATTGAGGGCTCAAAAGCGATGTGGATCCAAATCGCCTTTGACAGTCCCACAATCACATGCTTATATAGCGTCAAATCCAAGAGCAATGCGTGGTGACCCCCTAGGTGTTGAGCCTCATCCTGAAACCTCGACTCACTCTGTAAATAGAAATCATGGAGGGTTTGTCCATGGAGACAGAATTGTCAGCCCGAGGTACCCCTATGGATGGTTTTTCCTGCAGGCCCATGCTGATTTGAGTTTGTGTTTGATAGGAGGAAGCACGCGAAGTCTGATAGAAGGATGCACAAACGTAAAGCCTCGAATGGGATGGTCAGATCACACTCCTAGTAGTCGTGGAATGATCTGATATAAATAGATCAATTTATATTTTGTAAAAGGGGGGGTGTTTTTTTCAGAGGCTGGAGAGCTGAGAGAGTTTTATGAGCAGGGTTCTATATTTTTAGCTTGTAAGCCTGAGGGCTTGGATTGTAAATATTATGTTATTGAAGATCCCTTTGAATTGTTTTTATTAAACCGTCTTCTTATTTTACATGTTGTTTGGTTTCTTCTTGTCTGGATGTAATCTCTCTAATTTATGGATTCCTAAGGCGATGGAGGATCTGTTGTCATCATGCCCATTTTTCATGGTTCATCATATATTTTTTGTTTTTCTTCTTTTCTGGATGTAATCTCTCTGATTTATGGATTCCTGAGGTGATGGAGGATATATTGTCATCATGCCCATCTTTCATGGTTCATCAGATATTTTATGTTTTTCTTCTTGTTTGGATGTAATCTCTCTGATTTATGGATTCCTGAGGCGATGGAGGATCTGTTGCCATCATGCCCATCTTTCATGGTTCATCAGATATTTTATGTTTTTCTTGTTTGGATGTAATCTCTCTTATCTATGGATTCCTGAGGTGGTAGAGGATATGTTTTCATCTTTCCCATCTTTCATGGTTCATCACTCAGACACTTGTTGTTTTCTTTTTGTCTGGATGTAACATCTCTCTAATCTATGTCTCTCTAATCTATGTATTCTTGAGGCGGTGGAGGATCTGTTGTCATCTTGCCCATTTTTAATGTTTCATCACTCAAACATTTTATTTTTTCTTTCTTCTCATCACCACCTAAATCCTTTTGTATGATAGGCAGTTTAAATGCCTTCATTATTCACGATACTTATGACTCCATAACCCAATGGTCCCAAACTGATCTACAATTACTCCTGGTATTCCTCTCTTTGTGGTCTTACTGATCCACTTACTCAAACCATTTTAATCCATTTTACTTTTTGATGGGTACTGTGCTTATCCTCTTGCAGTCTGAGGGTGACTCTCAGTTCTAATAGGTCTATTACTATTTCCACTTTATATATATATATATATATATAAAATTTACAACTTATTTATCAATTTACCTTTATAAACATATATACTTTTTTTTTTCAAATGGTTGATTTATATTATAATAAGATTCCATGTGTACTTTTACACTATGAGAATTCTTTAAACATTTAATTTATGGATATAAATGTGCTTCCATGATTACGAGGGTTACCACGATCCCTATATCAGTTGTCAGTGGTTCTCTTAAATTGATTCTGGATACAGATAATGTTAGTAGAAATGTAATACATGAGTCAACACTTCATTCATGGTTGTTAATATATATAGTCATGCACTCATAACATGCCTTAATTTATACACATTATCACTAAAGACAAAATTTATGTTATTGTACAATTCATTAGATTCTGGTCTCCAATATAAAACAAGCTTGTGTTTGAGACATTACTTTAAATGTTGAACAAATTCATTGTGCAGAAGTATATTAGTTAATGCTCTAGTGGCTAACCCATTCGACAAGGGTTTATGGTTGTTTTTGTTCTACCAAAACAATACAACATAGCCATTATTCCAACATTAGATTTAGGTGCAGAACTAATATTAATCCATACACAAAACTTGTCGATCTGATAAATAACTTCGACTATTTAATAACTTGTAAAAGGGAAAATTGTAAGATGTTACATATGTAATATGTTATAACATATTACATGGAAAATTTTAAATGTGGACGGTTGATCTTACAACAACATTTTATGTGAAATGATATTCTAATGAATTACTTTAGAATCCAAGTGCGACGAGGGTTAACAATTGTAAAAATGACCTTAATTATTCAATTGAATCAAGAAGAGTTGTAGGTGAATTAACTATCACAACTGGATTTCTAATTCAATTAATCAAAACTATACGATCAACATGACTCAACCCGTCCCTTTCATATAAAATCATAACACAATTATTTAAATTTATAATACATTCATCATAAGAGGCTTAACATTGAGGTTCCCAGCTAAATAAAAATGGAAATATTAAAATTGATTTGTTTAAAAATGTCTTGAATCCTTTCCAATATAAGTTACAACAACTATAAATCGAATTATCTTAACCAGATGAGATTGAATATATGAATTCTTGTTTTGCCTGTCTGAATTCTAAGTTTGTCCCAACGGAATCAACTTTGTTGCAAATTCGCAAATACCGCCAAATACTACTTTAGTATGACTCATCGGTGTAAACCCTTCCCCAGAAGTTTATAGATGGAAACACTATGCATTTTAAGTGTTGGATTTTCCTTATTTACAGATCATTAGTTTTACTAGTGTTCTTTTACTTTGTTATCATTAATATATATATATCATGTACTAAGCAGTAGCAACATAAACAATAGACAAAAGAACACAAGATATTTATCCTGGGAAAAACCCCAAATGAGGAAAAACCAACAACCTTTCTTAGATAGATTTTGTTCACAAAGTAGTGGCACCATACAAAGGTAGCACACCTCCTTGAGGAGCAATGCACAAGAGAGATACCAAAATACTAAACAAGAAGAAACTGAGTCACTGTAGCAGTTGTGTATCCTTCTCTAAACTTGTGTCTTGCTTCTCTATAGCTGGGAGAGTGTGTGTGAGTGAAACAATGAGCTAAGGTGCCTCCTATTTATAGTATTCATGTCCTTCTAGCTGGGCTGACTTCTCTTCTGGGAAGATGTCTTTTTATTATACTTTATTCTTCTGGGCCAAATTCTCTTCTAGGGTATCTATCCAATGGATCCCTTACTTCTAGAATCTTCTCCGCATCTAAGAAAGGTCATATAGGAGGGAAATATCCTCCCACAGCTACCAAAACATCAACACTCCCTCTTATCTAGGGAGGCATATTTTACGATGTCTTCATCTGGTAGTCCATTGACTACTTTGCAATCCTCTAGTAGTTACATGACTACTACAATGCCTTTGGTAGCTCGAATCATCAAACATAGTCTCTACGATCAAACGATAGCACATACAGCTACATCCAAATGATATGGCAATCTCCATGACAATCAGCTAGTAGCACACGACTAATACAATGTCATCCAATAGATCACAATTGTTGCCAAGTAGTACACAACTACTGTTCAGTGATGTACAGTCACTACTGGTGGAACACATCCACTGTAGTAGCACATAACTATTTTCTAGAGTCACATAGCCTCCGCCAGTGGAACACATCCACCGTAGTATCAAACAATTATTGTTTGGAGTCACACAACCTCTGCCAATGGAACACATCCACCGTAGTAGCACACAACTATTGTCCAGAGACACATAGTCTCTGTCAGTGGTACATAACCATTGAAGTAGAACACACCTACTTTTCGGAGTCACACAACCTCTTCCAGTGGCACACAACCATCGAAGTAACACATAGCTACTATCGAGAGTCACACATCCTCCGCCATAGTCTTAAAACTACGTGTGTGATGTTTCTTCTCTCAGCAGGTCTGATAGTGCATTACCCCTTCAGTTATCTCACGTGACTGATCCATGGAACCCTTATCCAGAGTGGTTAGTCGGCATGAGAAGAAACAAAAAACCTCCCTCTCAAAGAGGGTGAACATTCATAAACACTCAAAGCTTGTCCATAAAGTACTCATACTTCACTCTTGACAAGGGCTTGGTGAGAATGTCCATTATCTGCTCATCTGTGGATATGTACTGGAGTTCCACAACTCCTCTCTACACCATGTCTCGGATGTAATGATATTTGATCTTTATATTATTAGACCTATCATGGAATACATGGTTCTTGGTAATCTTCATGCAACTTTGATTGTCACAATGTATCAAGGTTAGCTCCAATTCTAGATCAAATATCTCGGCTAGCAACTTCTGAAGCTACACTGCTTCATGGCTTGCCATGCTTGTTGTGATATACTCTACTTTTGATGTACCGAGTGCCATTGATGTCTATTTACTTCTCAACCATGATATCATGCATGATCCCATACTAAAATACCATTCTTAAGTACTCTTCTGATCCACTGCACTCCCTGCCGAGTCAGAATCTGTATATCCTTGCAGCTTCACATCTTCACCCGATACATATCTTAATCCATATCCAACCGTACCATGAAGGTACCTCAACATATGCTTTGCTGCCATCCAATGTACATGTATAGGTTCAACCATGTGTTGACTCAAGGTATTCATTGCAAATCATATGTCTGGCCTAGTTTTAGCTAGGCACATCAAGGATCCAATCAACTATCTATACATCGTGGGATCCACCAAATATGAAGATTTGTCTCTCAAGAGATTCAAATTTACAGTCATAGGTGTGTTCATGGACTTGCAGTTCATCATCCCAAATTTCTTCAGGATGTCAGTAGTATATTTTCCTTGGCTAAGGAAAATATTATCTTATCTCTGCCACACTTCCAATCCCAAGAAGTAATACATCAACACTAGATCCTTCATCTTGAACTCTAAAGAGAGCTCCCTCTTACACCCATCAATGAACTTCTTGTCTCCTCTTAGAAATAGGTCATATACATATAGTACCAATATCAATGGGCATCCATCCTCAACCTTATAGTAAAGGTTAGGATATACCTCACTCTTGGTAAATCCCAAGCTCATCAAATATCCATCTATCCTAGCATACCATTCTCTGGGTGCTTGCTTCAGTCCGTACAAGGAATTCTTCAGTCTACACACATGGGAATCCTTGCCATGGATCACGAAGCCTTATGGTTGTTCTATGTACACTTCTTCCTCTATTACAACATTCAAGAAAGTAGTCTTGACATTGATTTGGTGTAATTTCCATCCCATTTTGGAATCAATCGTACTAATTTATCTAATGGAAATGTATTTTTCTATAGGAGAAAAGGTTTCGTCATAGTAATGTCCTTCTTTTTGGGAGAACCCTCTAGCCACAAACCTTGCCTTGTACATCTCTATGCTTCTATCTACAGCATGCTTGATCTTGTAGATCCATATGGAAGTCACAAATGACTTCTCTTCTGGTCATGGAATGATCTCCCATACATCATTCTTCATAATGGAATGATACTCCTCCATCATGGCATCCTTCCATTCTGGCTTCTCAACAAATTATTCAAAAGTGGAAGGTTTTGAATCAATGATGTTGCTCATTAGTGCCACATAGATGGAAACCTTATGTGGTCTCTTGCTCTCTCTAAATGAGCCTTTGGGAGTTGCATGTCCTTCATCTTCCTACAAGGTGTTCTGAAGCCAAGTTGGTCTCTTCCTGGTAGCCATAGCTTCTTCAGGTAGATCTACACATCTTTCTGACTCTACCATATCATTTTGAACTTATGGGATGGTTGCTTCACGTGTAGAGTCTACCATGATTGCATCTTTCGGAGCCTCTTTCTCTATTTGGTCCTCTTTCTCTATTTGGTCCTCTTCTGAAGGCTTCATCTTCGTCAAATGTTACATCCCGACTAATCTCTATCTATCTCTTCCCTGGAATGCAAATTCTATAGGCCTTCAGAGTTTCACTGTATCCAACGAATGTGCCCTTATTTCTTGAAGGTTACAATTTTGATCTCTTTTCCTTGGGAACATGTATAAACACTAGACAACCAAAAATCCTCAAGTGACTGAATTATGACTTCTTTCTAGTGAACACCTCTGCAGGTGTCTTGTTCCCAAATATATTATGAGGGCTTATTTTCTGCACGTATACAACCATACTGGATGCTTCTTCCCATAAGTGCATGGGTAGGTCCTGGTCATGTATCATTATTTTTGTTGCTTCTATGATGGATCTATTCTTTCTTTCTACAACCCCATTATGTTGGGGGTTGTAGGGATTTGTAAGCTCCCTCTTAATCAATGCTTCTTGGAAAAAGTATTTAAACTCCTTTGAGGTGTACTCACCTCCATTGTCAGATCTCAAAAATTTAATCTTCCTCTCAGAGATATTCTCAACTAAATCCTTGAATTCTTTAAACTTGTTAAAGAATTCATCTTTTTCTTTCAATAAGTAGATCCATGTCTTCCTGGAATAGTATAACATAGTGAACATAAGTAGATCCAAGTGATGGCACCGTCATCTGTCTGCATACATCAGAGTGTATGATGTCCAAAATAACTTTGGATCTACTATCATTGTTTGTAAATCTTCCCTTGACATTCTTGGCAAGTGCACAACCTTTGCATATTACATCATGGTCTATCTGGATTTCTGGTAGACCTATAACCATTTTTCTCAAAACTGGTAATGATCTACAGTTCAAGTGAGCAAGCCTTTGGTGCCATAGTTCACTGGAACTAACACTATTGTGTAGAAGGGATTGTTTGTCCCTTCAATTTATATAGTCCTCCCTCTCGGACACCAATCACAATGGCTTTATTTATGCTTGAATTATTGGGCCATAGAAGGACTTGGCCATCCACAATATCAATTTGATAATGAAGTGTCATCGAACACACAAATTTTATTAATAAGAAAAGAACCTACATCAAAGTATATGTTAAGGCTAAGGGACAAAATCCCTCACAATTGGTGGAAGTGACAATAAATGACTCAACTTCTTTATTTCACTATAAAAAATAGTTTATAAAAACTAACATGTGAGCATGATAGGTGTCCATTTATAATTACTAATATATTCTCTAAATTATAATATTATGTTCTATCTTTTAACTTTAGGATCATTATTGTTAACATCATTAATAGGAATTATGACTAATAAGAACATGATCAATGGAAAGTTTGACATGGAGAATTATGAGAGACAAGAAATTTGATGAAGGAAATTTGATTGAAAAACGTTTGTCATATTTCTATGGAACTATGGAGAAACTATGATAGGAAAGAAATTTGAATAACAATAAATGTGACGGGGGAAATTTGACTAATAGGAACATTGATCAGAGTTCTTGTCAATCAAATTTCTAAGAAACGTCCCTGACTAGGAATTTTAACCAACAAAAAAACCCTACCAAGAAATCCAACCAAGTTCGTATTCATGTTCATTTGTTCAAGAACTCTGAATGAATTCCTATTCCTATTCCTAATTCATTTAGAGTTCCTTCATCAATTAGACTTATTGTCTTGATTGTTAGTCCAAGTTCTTGAGCAAGTTTCTATTATCATTCTTTCATTCAAAATTCCTTTTCCAATCAAATTTCCTTTGTTAATTAAATTTCTTGTCCTAATGTTAGTCAAAATCCCATCAATCACAATTCATGTCAACCATATTTCCAAGGAACTTTCCTAACAAGAAACTTTGAACAAGGAACTATGCAGGAACTATGACTAATAAGAGCTCTAACCAATAAAGGAACCATATCAATGAGAACTTTGATTGACAAAGGAACCTTGTTTGAGTTCCTTTTCTTGTACCTTATTCAATGTTCCTTCGTTGGTTATATTTATTCATTTATCAAAGTTCCTCTTCTTTCTTCATTAGTCAAAATTCTTGTTCCATTCTAAGTTCCTTCATCAGTTAGAGTTCATTTATCAATCAAAGTTCTTGTTGGTCATATCAATCAAGGTTTCTATCAGTCATATTTGTAGGAAACTTTTTGACTAGGAACTTTGACTAGGGAACTATAAAGGAAATATGACTGACAGGAACTTTGACGAACAAAGGAACCATTACCAACAAGATTTTAACACACAAAACTATGATGGACATGAACTTTGACTGAGTTCTTTCTCCTATTCCTTTGTTCAAATTTACTTATTTGATCATAGAACTTATAGATTTCTTATCTTGGTCAAATATCATCTGGTGAAAGTTTGAATGTACTACTTTATACTTGTGTCTCCCCTTTAAGTAGATTTTTAACATTTGTTGTAACCAGTTATTGTGGGTTGGATCATAAGTATGTGATTTTGATCCAAAGTAGTGTTAAAAGTATTTCTTGGCCCCATGGAAGAGTTCTTCATGGAATTTCATAAATGGTGTTTTCCTACATTAGACAACTTGATTTGTCTCAATGCATTGAACTCTTCTTCTATGAATACTTGGGGGTTGATGAAATTCTGCTAAAATTATTAAACTATTCCTTTGAGGTTTATACTCCTCCCTTTATCTTACTTCTACTTGTCCATCCCTTCTGAATCAACTTTACCTCTTATCCTTCCATCCTTCCATATCTTGGTGGATTTGGATCTATGGGTACTTTTCCAACAATAGAGTGCAAGTTATTTGTTCGGACAATTAAACAAATATGCAACACTCCATGATTCTCATATTTTGGAATGTTGTTCAAACTGTTGCTCAAATTTTGGTAAGGAAGACTATTGAAAATGATGAGTCTGAATGGATATTTGAAATGTTGAGTCTGAATTGTAATTAATGATTGGTTAGATTTAGTTGTACAAGAAATTGATGTAATTATAATGAATGATTTGTGAAATTCAAATTCTTGATTGCTCAAATTGTTGTAATGAATATTGTTGAAATTTTAATTTTAGATTGTTAAAACTTTATGTATGGATGTTTATTGAAAATGTTGAGCCTAAATGGCTACTTGAAAATTTTCAAAGGCCAATCAAATGAAATCAAATGATCTTTCCATTGTAATGCTAGATAATTTAAATTCATGTCTAATTGTTGAAGTTAATATATTTATTTGTTGATAAGTACAATTTTTACCAATATAGTAAGTTGAGTTATTGTTATTTGTCATTTTAATTATCATTTATGTTTTTCTAATTCATTCATATTTTTTGCTATTGTAAGAAAACATGTCTTGTTGTACCTTGTCCCCAAAGTTTGAGGTTCAATAACATGCATGGTGTAATTGTTGGCATGCTTAAGATTTCCATGATCTTTGAATCTATGTCCTCAAATCAATTGTTTAAATTATTGCATTTATCGCGAGGACCATGTGTTATATACACATTGTTGGGCACCACTACAAGGTGTACATTGACATATCACATTATGTTCAACATGTATATCCTTGTAAGCATGGCTTTATTCTACTAGAAAGTTGAGTTTATTTTGTCCACCGAAAGATTTCAATGGTAAAACTCATGTTTTAGTTCAATGCATATTGGATTGTGAATGGGGGTTCTATAATGTTTTTTTTTATGGGCTCTTTGTTTAATTTCTATTAATATTTGTTTGAATAAAAACTTCACTTGTTGATTCCAACCGGTATTCAATAGTATTATTTTCTTGAAAGAGTGAGGGTTCATCTCTATAGAGTCTAACACTATTTCTTTTTTAGTTGATAGTTTTGAAAGATGGCTTGAGTTAGCTTGAAAAAAGGTATTTATCATGATTTTCAAATCTAGTATCCTTATGGTCATCTTGTAGTCATACTGTTAGCAAAGACAAAAATGAAGTACTTGAAATATGGATTTTAATAGGGTGTTTGATAGAGCATTTGATTAACAATTTTGAGGAATGAATGTTGCACAAAACTTGCAAGATATACACTTCCATAATAAAGAGAAATGAAAACAAAAAGTAATTGTAGAGTGGCATCATTGTTAGAATACATCAATGTTTATGATTATGTAGTTTATAAAAATGATTCTATCTCTCAAGTGAACCAAAACATGTTATTTCACTTGTATATCCCATTTTCTAGAGAAGTTGGGTGGGTTAACTCGAGTGGTTGAGTGATGTGAATTACAAGTTGGAGGTCATAGGATCAATTCCATAGGTTGGATACCTTTGTGTATATTATGGGCCTCGCTCCATTTCCCAACCAATTTAGGTTTCCAAAATTGTAACCAACTAGTTTACCTTGGGCACGATCCCCAGAATGAGGGGAAGTACTTGGTGGATTTCCCCAGGATGTGAATTCCATTGTAAAAAAAAATGTCATATTTTCTAGAGATTAAATTAAGGCCATAATTTGAGAAATGTAAGTATGAATTTGATGAAGTCAAAAAAAAATCTACTTGAGATAGATTTTGTTGATGGAATAGATCATACCTCATACCACTTTCCTAAAGTAGGAGTTAAAAATGATCAATTTACACAATACAAAATGAGGATATTTGACATAAGAAAATAAATATATCATTATGAGAACAATTAACTAACTCAAATAAAAATTCAATATATAGGATAAATATTTTCCCTCGTATATACTTTGGAAATACCACAAAATCCAATCCAAACTAAGAATAAAGAAAAACCAATCAAATCCAAGCAAATCAAAATCTAGACCAAAAGTGAAATCAAACCACTAATCAAACTATGCAAATTTCAAAAAGGAAACTATAAATTTAAAAGAAAATACAACCTAATGAGCCATGAATATATGAAACAAACAAGACAAAAATGAGAAAAAATATCCCAACATAAGAAAAAAAATGGATATGAGTATTTGCATTTATGTTGAAATTGTGATTTATTATGTCTTGGATGTTTTGTAATGAATCGGGATTTTATTTTAGAATGAAATTCTAACAAAGAGAAATTATGATTAACAATTTACTCATAAATATGTTACCAAATTATTGTCCCTCTTTGTCCTCTTATTAAATCTTACTTAAAAAAAAATGAATAATCTTTTAATGATTGGTTTTAAGAGTAAAGCTTAAAACACAACTTTAATGAAAATGATGAAAAGTAAGAGGAAAAGAAATGAATGAGGTAAAATAAATGATATTACCTTGGTAATAGCTCAATATATTCCATAATCTTTACAACTGATTTATTCAAACAAAAAGCCATAAAATGATTGAGAAAGAAAACAAACTAAGAACTAAACTACTCTTGTTCTACCCTACTCTAATCTACTCTACAAGAATGACTATGGCAAAGTCAAATTTCAAATGAAACCAATCCTTTTGCTTCATTCATGCAATCATATGTACATCATAAATTAGAAACAATAAATGAAAGAGTAATATGATATATGAAGAAAAAGTTAAAATTTCTAAACTTGTATCAAACACGTGTAAGGTGATCCAGGGGATCAAAATATGCTCAAAAATCAAAGTGCTCAGAATTGCTTTAAAATGGATTCATTGTGTATATATCGTCCTCATTATCCCAACACAAGTTGAACGGGCTCAAATAGACATCATATGTGAGAGATATCGTGTTTTGTCCACGTTTCCAAACAGTTAAAAAAATGTTAATTGTACAGTTCTATTGACCAAAATTTGGTCATATTTATTTTCCTGCTCTTGGATTCATTAAAATCCTTGATATCAAAAGAAGACATTTTTTAAACTTGTATAAGTTCACTCTGCAACCCTCAATCTCAACTTCACCACGCTTTTTTCAGATCATAAATTTGTTTATGTATGCCTAAGTTACTCAAGATTTTGTCGGGAGGTCTGATTTTGAAGAATCCTTTTAAGTATCATGTTCACCTCTCCTATCCTATATTACAATGCTACCATACTTTGAATTTTCACTCAACATATCTCTCTCTCCATACTTAGTCATTTTTCAACATTTGCGGATTCATGGGTTGGCAGACTCGTACATCCCCTCACCTCCTTATACTTCCTCACCCCTTCTCCCGCTACCTACATTTCTCCTCCCTCACTTCCGTCATCTACATTTCTTCCCTTTCCCCCGAAGTTACTCACAATCCTCATTGGGTTCACAGACACAGGTCATCCCTTACTACCTTATTCACCTCACTCCCCAACCTATCCCTGCAACCTACAAACTACCCCCTTGACTTCTGTTACCTACATTTTTCCCTTCACTTACCCTTATTTCCCTTACTTAACCTTTATTCCAAAATTTTCCCCTTTTAAACCATGAACCAATAAGAACATTCCACGCGGAAGCATGGAATTGTGACACATGACAATTCGTGGAGGGAGACATGTGGAATATTATTATTAGAGACACGTGGAAAGTTATTACAAAGACACATGGAAGTATATGAACAACTGATTCATCAATAACTGGGCATGATATGGATGACAACAAGATTCCAAAAATATTATTTTATTCGACAATTTTCCAAGGGTTGAATCCTCCAAGCTCCATAATCTCCTCTCTTCTCATGTTTCTTGCTAAGTTATCACACACTTAGTATTATATATCATGAAGATTATAATATCCCAATGTATGTGGGATAAGACTTTTAAACCAAAAAGTCGAATTCTATGAAGGGAAGGATGAAAATCAATCCAAGGGTTGAGATTTGTCCGTCAACTTTGATTGATGGTGATTGAGTGTTGATCTTGCGGAGGCCATAACTTGAGCTCCGAGTGTTTGAATAGCACAAAATTTATAACGTTGGAAATGTATTTCAACATAGACGATGTTGGTACAGGCTTCAAATGTTGAAAGTTGATAAATTTTTCTCAGAAATTAAAATATCAGTCAGTTTCATTTTTAATGGGTTTGCATGACAACTCAACTTCACGAGCTCATATCTTGAGATTTGGGCAACGGATTTGGGAAAACTTTATATAGTTGGAAATATGAGATGATGAAGAGAACATCATAAGTGGTTTTAATGGATAAAACCTTGTCTTTCAATTCAAAAAAATTAAATTACATTCATCCTCTTTTGATGGAAAATTAATCAAATTTAAAAAAATAAAAGTTTAATTAAAAAAAAAATATTAAAAAAGGAGAGGGAACCACTTTAAATATACTTGTATTAATGATGTGAACTCATTAATGAGGAATTAATGAAACATTGATTAAAGAGAATGTTTCAATAAGTAACTTGTATGGGAATTTCTAGAAGGGAGAAACCCTAACTACTCAAGTAGTTAGAAAAACTCTTCTTAAAAAGGGAAGAGAGGCTTCATAAAAAAAAAAAAAATAGTATTGTTAGAGGGGCAGGGTAGAAGATCAGATGAAAAAGAAGGTACAACCATGGATACACATTCAAACTTCTTATCAAAAGAAATAAATCTCCATCTTCTCCATTTTTTTTATTAGTACATTCTTCTACACCATTTCTCATAGTTTTATGCTCGAATCTCAGAGTTGGGCACAAGGATGAGTTGTTGAGTGTTCTTATATTATTCTAAGATATTTTCTTATATGATCATGGAGTATTTGCAGCCACCCATATGTCTGTCAAATATTTTTTAATGAACAACATCTTTCATGAATAGAACTCCACAAAGAATTGCTTCGGGGTTGATCTTGACTGTGCTTTGTAACCCAGAGTTTTGAATAAAAATTATTTGAGGTTGACCTATCAAATTTTCTTTTGATCTTGATTGCAGGGCTCTGTTAAAATTATTTGAGAATATCAAATCATTCTCTCCTATGAAGAAGATATAGATGTATTTATATATTATTAAGAAGATTGTGTGTGATGTTGATCACAATTTAATTCTGATGTTGAAGCCCTCCTTCAATATTTTCTGATTAAAAGACTTTTGTTGCATATAAAGATCATATTGGGTTATGGAAGAACCATTCTCATATAAATCCAAGAAATAAAGATTTGGGGTTTGTTTTCTAGCACTCTCCCTTCTCCAAGATATTCAAAGATGTATCTTTTAGCCAAATAGGAGAACCACCTCTCTAAAAACGAAGGGGGACTAATGTTCTCATGAGGTTGTCATTTCGGGCCCGACGGATTCAAGCGTTAGCAAGTCCTAATTAATGTTCTCATGAGGTTGTCATTTTGGTTCTCATGTGGAAGCATGGAATTGTGACACATGACAACTCATGGAGGGAGACACATGGAATATTATTATTAGATATGCATGGAAAGTTATTACCAAGACACATGGCAGTATATGAATGGATGATTCATCAATGACTGGTCATGAGATGGACGACAACAGGTAAATCCAAAATTATTATTTTATTCGACAATTTTCCAAGGGCTGAATCCTCCAAGATCCATAATTTCCTCTTTTCTCGTGTTTCTTTCTAAGTTATCACACACTTAGTATTACACATCATGAAGAATATAATATCCCAATGCATGTGGGATAAGAATTTTAAACCAAAAAGTCAAATTTTATGAAGGGAAGCACGAAAATCAATCCAAGGGCTAAGATTTTCCCATCAACTTTGATCGACGGTGACTGAGTGTTGATCTTGTGAAGGCCATAACTTGAGATTCGAGTGTCGGAATAGCACAAAATTTATACAGTTGGAAAGTTATTTCAACATAGAAGATGTTGGTACAAGTTTCAAATGTTGAAAGTTGATAAATTTTTCTCATAAATTAAAATATCAGTCAGCTACATTTTTAATGGGCCTGCATGACAACTCAACTTCACTAGCTCATATCTTGAGATATGGGTGACGGATTTGGGAAAAAATTATATCATTGGAAATATGAGATGATGAAGAGAAAATTAGAGGTGGTTTTAATGGATAAAAACTTGGCTTTAACTTCTAGAAAATTAAATTACAGTCATCCTCTTTTGATGGAAAATTATTCAAATTTAAAAAAATAAAAGTTTAATTAAAAAACAATTATTAAAAAAGGAGAGGGACCCAATTTCAATATACTTGTATTAATATGTGAATTCATTAATGATGAATTAATGAGACATTTATTAAAGGGAATGTTTCAAGAAGTAACTTGTATGGAAGTTTCTAGAAGGGAGAAACCCTAACTACTCAAGTAGTTAGAAAAGCTCTTCTTAAAAAGGGAAGAGAGGCTTCATAAAAAAAAAAAAAGTATTGTCAGAGGGGTAGGGTAGAAGATCAGAGGAAGAAGAAGGTACAACCATTGATACACAATCATGCTTATGATCAAAAGAAAGAAATCTCCATCTTCTCCATTTTTTTATTAGTATATTCTTCTACACCATTTCTCATAATTTTATGCTCGAATCTCAGAGTTGGGCACAAGGTTGAGTTGTTGAGTGTTCTTCTTCTATTATTATAAGATCTTTTCTTATATGATCATGGAGTATTTGCAGCTACCAATATGTATGTCAAAGATTTTGTAATGAATAACATATTTCATGAATAGAACTCCACAAATAATTGCTTCGGGGTTGATCTCGATTGTGCTTTGTAACCGAGAGTTTTGAATACAAAGTATTTGAGGTTGACCTATCCAATTCTCTTTTGATCTTGATTGCAGTACTCTCTTAAAATTCTTTGAGATGATCAAATAATTCTCTCATATGAAGAAGATATGGATGTATTTATATATTATTAAGAATATTGTGTGTGATGTTGATCACAATTTAATTTCGATGTTGAAGCCCTCCAATCTTTTCTGATTAAAAGAATTTTGTTTCATATAATGATCATATTGGGTTATTGAAGAACCCTTCTCATATAAATCCAAGAAATAAAGATTTTGGGTTTGTTGTCTAGCACTCTCCCTACTCCAAGATATTCAAAGATATATCTTTTAGCCAAAGAGGAGAACCACCTCTCTAAAAATGAAGGGGGACTAATGTCCTCATGAGGTTGTTGTTTCGGTCTTGACAGATTCAAGCATCAACAAGTCCATACAGTTTGATTGTGCAGACCGTAATGATGATGTGGAAGTGGGACGGTACTGGACACATGGCAGGTGGAGATTTGGCAACTTATGTGCATTAGTTGAGGTGGACCTATTTGGTGTTGACACATGGCATACAAGTGGATGAATATAAGGGTACCACATGGCCTAGCCAGGGGATGCCACGTGGCACCCCCGTGTGGTGTAAAATTTACTAGAGTCCACGGGGGTCAAACCTAGGACCTCCACCATTGGCATAGTCTCCACGTAGGCTGTTCCACCAGCCCACCTACACATTAGTTCTTACCCTATAGTGGCTTCACTTTTATTTAATTTTTCGCTAAGGTTCATCCGGGCGGAGAAAGGTTCGGGGCTTAGCCCTAGCCCTGGTCACTACACTATACCCATTTACCATATGACCACTAGCGCGTGGTAGTATTCAACAGATGCCCGATGGGTGCTACATTTTAGGTCGGTGCCTGACTACATGGGCCATGTGACTGACACCTCCACCGGAAAAGGTGCCAGTCCTCCTAACTGTGTGACATCATGCCATAATTTGCAGAATGAGCACACGTGTTTGGTTTTTGGCATGGGAAACATTCTGGGTCTAGGTTAGTCACACACATGTTCATTTTGGCGAGTAGAGA
Source organism: Picea engelmannii (assembly GCA_009831015.1). Classification (NCBI taxonomy): domain Eukaryota; kingdom Viridiplantae; phylum Streptophyta; class Pinopsida; order Pinales; family Pinaceae; genus Picea; species Picea engelmannii. Next base: position 220,728 of record ML785952.1, read on the forward strand.
CATCAAGCTATTGGGGGGAAAATCCAGATTTGTATTTTTCTCAGTTTTTGGCCAAACCAAGTGCAGGAAGAGCCCAGCTAGGGTTTTTTTGACATTCGAGATCCATTGAAGCCATATATTTTGTATTCTGAGCATTGTAAAGAATTTGTTTTTACACTTGGATCATTAATGAAAATGATCCATTGGAAGCTGGACCAGGAGATGTATCCCAAGAGAGGGGTGAACTCCTTTATCATTTTGTTGTGTTAATGTTCTTACTTTTGATGGTTGTTATGTCTATTTATGATTCTCATGTTAAGAAAAAAACTCATTAAATTTATGTGTTTGCAACTTGATCCATTGCCTAAATCATATAACTATTTCACTTGCAAATTTTCACACATAAGCCTTCTTCATTTTTAGATCAAGTTGGTATCAGAGAAAAGGTTTTTGAAGGTTTTATTGTTTGCAAGTGTTTTTTTATTCTAATGCTTACAAGGTTGAAGCTCACAAGAGGATAAGGTCAACTTGTAGAGCCAAGTTCTCAACTTTCAAGAAGGGGAAGTACACAATCACCTCAAGCTTCAAGGAGGCATTCACCAAGTATGGCTCATGGGGAGAGTCATGAAACTCTTACTTCAGAAGATGAAACTTTCAGAAAATATTTTATGATATGACATAAATGGTGAAAGTTTTATTTGAAGAAAGAAATGAAAGGTTGCAAGGTGAAAGCTCAAATCCTCCAAGAGGTAATGAAGATAGTGGTGATAAAACTCCAAAAGGAAATGGAAGGAATAGTGATACTCCACCTCCTTCACCTCCATCTTCCACTTCTTCTACCATTTCACAACCACCTCCAAATTATCCAAAAGAACATGGTAAAATTCCTCCACAAACTCCTTT
>ML785952.1:225962-241685 GCA_009831015.1 Picea engelmannii
GTATTTAAACTCCTTTGAGGTGTACTCACCTCCATTGTCAGATCTCAAAAATTTAATCTTCCTCTCAGAGATATTCTCAACTAAATCCTTGAATTCTTTAAACTTGTTAAAGAATTCATCTTTTTCTTTCAATAAGTAGATCCATGTCTTCCTGGAATAGTATAACATAGTGAACATAAGTAGATCCAAGTGATGGCACCGTCATCTGTCTGCATACATCAGAGTGTATGATGTCCAAAATAACTTTGGATCTACTATCATTGTTTGTAAATCTTCCCTTGACATTCTTGGCAAGTGCACAACCTTTGCATATTACATCATGGTCTATCTGGATTTCTGGTAGACCTATAACCATTTTTCTCAAAACTGGTAATGATCTACAGTTCAAGTGAGCAAGCCTTTGGTGCCATAGTTCACTGGAACTAACACTATTGTGTAGAAGGGATTGTTTGTCCCTTCAATTTATATAGTCCTCCCTCTCGGACACCAATCACAATGGCTTTATTTATGCTTGAATTATTGGGCCATAGAAGGACTTGGCCATCCACAATATCAATTTGATAATGAAGTGTCATCGAACACACAAATTTTATTAATAAGAAAAGAACCTACATCAAAGTATATGTTAAGGCTAAGGGACAAAATCCCTCACAATTGGTGGAAGTGACAATAAATGACTCAACTTCTTTATTTCACTATAAAAAATAGTTTATAAAAACTAACATGTGAGCATGATAGGTGTCCATTTATAATTACTAATATATTCTCTAAATTATAATATTATGTTCTATCTTTTAACTTTAGGATCATTATTGTTAACATCATTAATAGGAATTATGACTAATAAGAACATGATCAATGGAAAGTTTGACATGGAGAATTATGAGAGACAAGAAATTTGATGAAGGAAATTTGATTGAAAAACGTTTGTCATATTTCTATGGAACTATGGAGAAACTATGATAGGAAAGAAATTTGAATAACAATAAATGTGACGGGGGAAATTTGACTAATAGGAACATTGATCAGAGTTCTTGTCAATCAAATTTCTAAGAAACGTCCCTGACTAGGAATTTTAACCAACAAAAAAACCCTACCAAGAAATCCAACCAAGTTCGTATTCATGTTCATTTGTTCAAGAACTCTGAATGAATTCCTATTCCTATTCCTAATTCATTTAGAGTTCCTTCATCAATTAGACTTATTGTCTTGATTGTTAGTCCAAGTTCTTGAGCAAGTTTCTATTATCATTCTTTCATTCAAAATTCCTTTTCCAATCAAATTTCCTTTGTTAATTAAATTTCTTGTCCTAATGTTAGTCAAAATCCCATCAATCACAATTCATGTCAACCATATTTCCAAGGAACTTTCCTAACAAGAAACTTTGAACAAGGAACTATGCAGGAACTATGACTAATAAGAGCTCTAACCAATAAAGGAACCATATCAATGAGAACTTTGATTGACAAAGGAACCTTGTTTGAGTTCCTTTTCTTGTACCTTATTCAATGTTCCTTCGTTGGTTATATTTATTCATTTATCAAAGTTCCTCTTCTTTCTTCATTAGTCAAAATTCTTGTTCCATTCTAAGTTCCTTCATCAGTTAGAGTTCATTTATCAATCAAAGTTCTTGTTGGTCATATCAATCAAGGTTTCTATCAGTCATATTTGTAGGAAACTTTTTGACTAGGAACTTTGACTAGGGAACTATAAAGGAAATATGACTGACAGGAACTTTGACGAACAAAGGAACCATTACCAACAAGATTTTAACACACAAAACTATGATGGACATGAACTTTGACTGAGTTCTTTCTCCTATTCCTTTGTTCAAATTTACTTATTTGATCATAGAACTTATAGATTTCTTATCTTGGTCAAATATCATCTGGTGAAAGTTTGAATGTACTACTTTATACTTGTGTCTCCCCTTTAAGTAGATTTTTAACATTTGTTGTAACCAGTTATTGTGGGTTGGATCATAAGTATGTGATTTTGATCCAAAGTAGTGTTAAAAGTATTTCTTGGCCCCATGGAAGAGTTCTTCATGGAATTTCATAAATGGTGTTTTCCTACATTAGACAACTTGATTTGTCTCAATGCATTGAACTCTTCTTCTATGAATACTTGGGGGTTGATGAAATTCTGCTAAAATTATTAAACTATTCCTTTGAGGTTTATACTCCTCCCTTTATCTTACTTCTACTTGTCCATCCCTTCTGAATCAACTTTACCTCTTATCCTTCCATCCTTCCATATCTTGGTGGATTTGGATCTATGGGTACTTTTCCAACAATAGAGTGCAAGTTATTTGTTCGGACAATTAAACAAATATGCAACACTCCATGATTCTCATATTTTGGAATGTTGTTCAAACTGTTGCTCAAATTTTGGTAAGGAAGACTATTGAAAATGATGAGTCTGAATGGATATTTGAAATGTTGAGTCTGAATTGTAATTAATGATTGGTTAGATTTAGTTGTACAAGAAATTGATGTAATTATAATGAATGATTTGTGAAATTCAAATTCTTGATTGCTCAAATTGTTGTAATGAATATTGTTGAAATTTTAATTTTAGATTGTTAAAACTTTATGTATGGATGTTTATTGAAAATGTTGAGCCTAAATGGCTACTTGAAAATTTTCAAAGGCCAATCAAATGAAATCAAATGATCTTTCCATTGTAATGCTAGATAATTTAAATTCATGTCTAATTGTTGAAGTTAATATATTTATTTGTTGATAAGTACAATTTTTACCAATATAGTAAGTTGAGTTATTGTTATTTGTCATTTTAATTATCATTTATGTTTTTCTAATTCATTCATATTTTTTGCTATTGTAAGAAAACATGTCTTGTTGTACCTTGTCCCCAAAGTTTGAGGTTCAATAACATGCATGGTGTAATTGTTGGCATGCTTAAGATTTCCATGATCTTTGAATCTATGTCCTCAAATCAATTGTTTAAATTATTGCATTTATCGCGAGGACCATGTGTTATATACACATTGTTGGGCACCACTACAAGGTGTACATTGACATATCACATTATGTTCAACATGTATATCCTTGTAAGCATGGCTTTATTCTACTAGAAAGTTGAGTTTATTTTGTCCACCGAAAGATTTCAATGGTAAAACTCATGTTTTAGTTCAATGCATATTGGATTGTGAATGGGGGTTCTATAATGTTTTTTTTTATGGGCTCTTTGTTTAATTTCTATTAATATTTGTTTGAATAAAAACTTCACTTGTTGATTCCAACCGGTATTCAATAGTATTATTTTCTTGAAAGAGTGAGGGTTCATCTCTATAGAGTCTAACACTATTTCTTTTTTAGTTGATAGTTTTGAAAGATGGCTTGAGTTAGCTTGAAAAAAGGTATTTATCATGATTTTCAAATCTAGTATCCTTATGGTCATCTTGTAGTCATACTGTTAGCAAAGACAAAAATGAAGTACTTGAAATATGGATTTTAATAGGGTGTTTGATAGAGCATTTGATTAACAATTTTGAGGAATGAATGTTGCACAAAACTTGCAAGATATACACTTCCATAATAAAGAGAAATGAAAACAAAAAGTAATTGTAGAGTGGCATCATTGTTAGAATACATCAATGTTTATGATTATGTAGTTTATAAAAATGATTCTATCTCTCAAGTGAACCAAAACATGTTATTTCACTTGTATATCCCATTTTCTAGAGAAGTTGGGTGGGTTAACTCGAGTGGTTGAGTGATGTGAATTACAAGTTGGAGGTCATAGGATCAATTCCATAGGTTGGATACCTTTGTGTATATTATGGGCCTCGCTCCATTTCCCAACCAATTTAGGTTTCCAAAATTGTAACCAACTAGTTTACCTTGGGCACGATCCCCAGAATGAGGGGAAGTACTTGGTGGATTTCCCCAGGATGTGAATTCCATTGTAAAAAAAAATGTCATATTTTCTAGAGATTAAATTAAGGCCATAATTTGAGAAATGTAAGTATGAATTTGATGAAGTCAAAAAAAAATCTACTTGAGATAGATTTTGTTGATGGAATAGATCATACCTCATACCACTTTCCTAAAGTAGGAGTTAAAAATGATCAATTTACACAATACAAAATGAGGATATTTGACATAAGAAAATAAATATATCATTATGAGAACAATTAACTAACTCAAATAAAAATTCAATATATAGGATAAATATTTTCCCTCGTATATACTTTGGAAATACCACAAAATCCAATCCAAACTAAGAATAAAGAAAAACCAATCAAATCCAAGCAAATCAAAATCTAGACCAAAAGTGAAATCAAACCACTAATCAAACTATGCAAATTTCAAAAAGGAAACTATAAATTTAAAAGAAAATACAACCTAATGAGCCATGAATATATGAAACAAACAAGACAAAAATGAGAAAAAATATCCCAACATAAGAAAAAAAATGGATATGAGTATTTGCATTTATGTTGAAATTGTGATTTATTATGTCTTGGATGTTTTGTAATGAATCGGGATTTTATTTTAGAATGAAATTCTAACAAAGAGAAATTATGATTAACAATTTACTCATAAATATGTTACCAAATTATTGTCCCTCTTTGTCCTCTTATTAAATCTTACTTAAAAAAAAATGAATAATCTTTTAATGATTGGTTTTAAGAGTAAAGCTTAAAACACAACTTTAATGAAAATGATGAAAAGTAAGAGGAAAAGAAATGAATGAGGTAAAATAAATGATATTACCTTGGTAATAGCTCAATATATTCCATAATCTTTACAACTGATTTATTCAAACAAAAAGCCATAAAATGATTGAGAAAGAAAACAAACTAAGAACTAAACTACTCTTGTTCTACCCTACTCTAATCTACTCTACAAGAATGACTATGGCAAAGTCAAATTTCAAATGAAACCAATCCTTTTGCTTCATTCATGCAATCATATGTACATCATAAATTAGAAACAATAAATGAAAGAGTAATATGATATATGAAGAAAAAGTTAAAATTTCTAAACTTGTATCAAACACGTGTAAGGTGATCCAGGGGATCAAAATATGCTCAAAAATCAAAGTGCTCAGAATTGCTTTAAAATGGATTCATTGTGTATATATCGTCCTCATTATCCCAACACAAGTTGAACGGGCTCAAATAGACATCATATGTGAGAGATATCGTGTTTTGTCCACGTTTCCAAACAGTTAAAAAAATGTTAATTGTACAGTTCTATTGACCAAAATTTGGTCATATTTATTTTCCTGCTCTTGGATTCATTAAAATCCTTGATATCAAAAGAAGACATTTTTTAAACTTGTATAAGTTCACTCTGCAACCCTCAATCTCAACTTCACCACGCTTTTTTCAGATCATAAATTTGTTTATGTATGCCTAAGTTACTCAAGATTTTGTCGGGAGGTCTGATTTTGAAGAATCCTTTTAAGTATCATGTTCACCTCTCCTATCCTATATTACAATGCTACCATACTTTGAATTTTCACTCAACATATCTCTCTCTCCATACTTAGTCATTTTTCAACATTTGCGGATTCATGGGTTGGCAGACTCGTACATCCCCTCACCTCCTTATACTTCCTCACCCCTTCTCCCGCTACCTACATTTCTCCTCCCTCACTTCCGTCATCTACATTTCTTCCCTTTCCCCCGAAGTTACTCACAATCCTCATTGGGTTCACAGACACAGGTCATCCCTTACTACCTTATTCACCTCACTCCCCAACCTATCCCTGCAACCTACAAACTACCCCCTTGACTTCTGTTACCTACATTTTTCCCTTCACTTACCCTTATTTCCCTTACTTAACCTTTATTCCAAAATTTTCCCCTTTTAAACCATGAACCAATAAGAACATTCCACGCGGAAGCATGGAATTGTGACACATGACAATTCGTGGAGGGAGACATGTGGAATATTATTATTAGAGACACGTGGAAAGTTATTACAAAGACACATGGAAGTATATGAACAACTGATTCATCAATAACTGGGCATGATATGGATGACAACAAGATTCCAAAAATATTATTTTATTCGACAATTTTCCAAGGGTTGAATCCTCCAAGCTCCATAATCTCCTCTCTTCTCATGTTTCTTGCTAAGTTATCACACACTTAGTATTATATATCATGAAGATTATAATATCCCAATGTATGTGGGATAAGACTTTTAAACCAAAAAGTCGAATTCTATGAAGGGAAGGATGAAAATCAATCCAAGGGTTGAGATTTGTCCGTCAACTTTGATTGATGGTGATTGAGTGTTGATCTTGCGGAGGCCATAACTTGAGCTCCGAGTGTTTGAATAGCACAAAATTTATAACGTTGGAAATGTATTTCAACATAGACGATGTTGGTACAGGCTTCAAATGTTGAAAGTTGATAAATTTTTCTCAGAAATTAAAATATCAGTCAGTTTCATTTTTAATGGGTTTGCATGACAACTCAACTTCACGAGCTCATATCTTGAGATTTGGGCAACGGATTTGGGAAAACTTTATATAGTTGGAAATATGAGATGATGAAGAGAACATCATAAGTGGTTTTAATGGATAAAACCTTGTCTTTCAATTCAAAAAAATTAAATTACATTCATCCTCTTTTGATGGAAAATTAATCAAATTTAAAAAAATAAAAGTTTAATTAAAAAAAAAATATTAAAAAAGGAGAGGGAACCACTTTAAATATACTTGTATTAATGATGTGAACTCATTAATGAGGAATTAATGAAACATTGATTAAAGAGAATGTTTCAATAAGTAACTTGTATGGGAATTTCTAGAAGGGAGAAACCCTAACTACTCAAGTAGTTAGAAAAACTCTTCTTAAAAAGGGAAGAGAGGCTTCATAAAAAAAAAAAAAATAGTATTGTTAGAGGGGCAGGGTAGAAGATCAGATGAAAAAGAAGGTACAACCATGGATACACATTCAAACTTCTTATCAAAAGAAATAAATCTCCATCTTCTCCATTTTTTTTATTAGTACATTCTTCTACACCATTTCTCATAGTTTTATGCTCGAATCTCAGAGTTGGGCACAAGGATGAGTTGTTGAGTGTTCTTATATTATTCTAAGATATTTTCTTATATGATCATGGAGTATTTGCAGCCACCCATATGTCTGTCAAATATTTTTTAATGAACAACATCTTTCATGAATAGAACTCCACAAAGAATTGCTTCGGGGTTGATCTTGACTGTGCTTTGTAACCCAGAGTTTTGAATAAAAATTATTTGAGGTTGACCTATCAAATTTTCTTTTGATCTTGATTGCAGGGCTCTGTTAAAATTATTTGAGAATATCAAATCATTCTCTCCTATGAAGAAGATATAGATGTATTTATATATTATTAAGAAGATTGTGTGTGATGTTGATCACAATTTAATTCTGATGTTGAAGCCCTCCTTCAATATTTTCTGATTAAAAGACTTTTGTTGCATATAAAGATCATATTGGGTTATGGAAGAACCATTCTCATATAAATCCAAGAAATAAAGATTTGGGGTTTGTTTTCTAGCACTCTCCCTTCTCCAAGATATTCAAAGATGTATCTTTTAGCCAAATAGGAGAACCACCTCTCTAAAAACGAAGGGGGACTAATGTTCTCATGAGGTTGTCATTTCGGGCCCGACGGATTCAAGCGTTAGCAAGTCCTAATTAATGTTCTCATGAGGTTGTCATTTTGGTTCTCATGTGGAAGCATGGAATTGTGACACATGACAACTCATGGAGGGAGACACATGGAATATTATTATTAGATATGCATGGAAAGTTATTACCAAGACACATGGCAGTATATGAATGGATGATTCATCAATGACTGGTCATGAGATGGACGACAACAGGTAAATCCAAAATTATTATTTTATTCGACAATTTTCCAAGGGCTGAATCCTCCAAGATCCATAATTTCCTCTTTTCTCGTGTTTCTTTCTAAGTTATCACACACTTAGTATTACACATCATGAAGAATATAATATCCCAATGCATGTGGGATAAGAATTTTAAACCAAAAAGTCAAATTTTATGAAGGGAAGCACGAAAATCAATCCAAGGGCTAAGATTTTCCCATCAACTTTGATCGACGGTGACTGAGTGTTGATCTTGTGAAGGCCATAACTTGAGATTCGAGTGTCGGAATAGCACAAAATTTATACAGTTGGAAAGTTATTTCAACATAGAAGATGTTGGTACAAGTTTCAAATGTTGAAAGTTGATAAATTTTTCTCATAAATTAAAATATCAGTCAGCTACATTTTTAATGGGCCTGCATGACAACTCAACTTCACTAGCTCATATCTTGAGATATGGGTGACGGATTTGGGAAAAAATTATATCATTGGAAATATGAGATGATGAAGAGAAAATTAGAGGTGGTTTTAATGGATAAAAACTTGGCTTTAACTTCTAGAAAATTAAATTACAGTCATCCTCTTTTGATGGAAAATTATTCAAATTTAAAAAAATAAAAGTTTAATTAAAAAACAATTATTAAAAAAGGAGAGGGACCCAATTTCAATATACTTGTATTAATATGTGAATTCATTAATGATGAATTAATGAGACATTTATTAAAGGGAATGTTTCAAGAAGTAACTTGTATGGAAGTTTCTAGAAGGGAGAAACCCTAACTACTCAAGTAGTTAGAAAAGCTCTTCTTAAAAAGGGAAGAGAGGCTTCATAAAAAAAAAAAAAGTATTGTCAGAGGGGTAGGGTAGAAGATCAGAGGAAGAAGAAGGTACAACCATTGATACACAATCATGCTTATGATCAAAAGAAAGAAATCTCCATCTTCTCCATTTTTTTATTAGTATATTCTTCTACACCATTTCTCATAATTTTATGCTCGAATCTCAGAGTTGGGCACAAGGTTGAGTTGTTGAGTGTTCTTCTTCTATTATTATAAGATCTTTTCTTATATGATCATGGAGTATTTGCAGCTACCAATATGTATGTCAAAGATTTTGTAATGAATAACATATTTCATGAATAGAACTCCACAAATAATTGCTTCGGGGTTGATCTCGATTGTGCTTTGTAACCGAGAGTTTTGAATACAAAGTATTTGAGGTTGACCTATCCAATTCTCTTTTGATCTTGATTGCAGTACTCTCTTAAAATTCTTTGAGATGATCAAATAATTCTCTCATATGAAGAAGATATGGATGTATTTATATATTATTAAGAATATTGTGTGTGATGTTGATCACAATTTAATTTCGATGTTGAAGCCCTCCAATCTTTTCTGATTAAAAGAATTTTGTTTCATATAATGATCATATTGGGTTATTGAAGAACCCTTCTCATATAAATCCAAGAAATAAAGATTTTGGGTTTGTTGTCTAGCACTCTCCCTACTCCAAGATATTCAAAGATATATCTTTTAGCCAAAGAGGAGAACCACCTCTCTAAAAATGAAGGGGGACTAATGTCCTCATGAGGTTGTTGTTTCGGTCTTGACAGATTCAAGCATCAACAAGTCCATACAGTTTGATTGTGCAGACCGTAATGATGATGTGGAAGTGGGACGGTACTGGACACATGGCAGGTGGAGATTTGGCAACTTATGTGCATTAGTTGAGGTGGACCTATTTGGTGTTGACACATGGCATACAAGTGGATGAATATAAGGGTACCACATGGCCTAGCCAGGGGATGCCACGTGGCACCCCCGTGTGGTGTAAAATTTACTAGAGTCCACGGGGGTCAAACCTAGGACCTCCACCATTGGCATAGTCTCCACGTAGGCTGTTCCACCAGCCCACCTACACATTAGTTCTTACCCTATAGTGGCTTCACTTTTATTTAATTTTTCGCTAAGGTTCATCCGGGCGGAGAAAGGTTCGGGGCTTAGCCCTAGCCCTGGTCACTACACTATACCCATTTACCATATGACCACTAGCGCGTGGTAGTATTCAACAGATGCCCGATGGGTGCTACATTTTAGGTCGGTGCCTGACTACATGGGCCATGTGACTGACACCTCCACCGGAAAAGGTGCCAGTCCTCCTAACTGTGTGACATCATGCCATAATTTGCAGAATGAGCACACGTGTTTGGTTTTTGGCATGGGAAACATTCTGGGTCTAGGTTAGTCACACACATGTTCATTTTGGCGAGTAGAGACATCAAGCTATTGGGGGGAAAATCCAGATTTGTATTTTTCTCAGTTTTTGGCCAAACCAAGTGCAGGAAGAGCCCAGCTAGGGTTTTTTTGACATTCGAGATCCATTGAAGCCATATATTTTGTATTCTGAGCATTGTAAAGAATTTGTTTTTACACTTGGATCATTAATGAAAATGATCCATTGGAAGCTGGACCAGGAGATGTATCCCAAGAGAGGGGTGAACTCCTTTATCATTTTGTTGTGTTAATGTTCTTACTTTTGATGGTTGTTATGTCTATTTATGATTCTCATGTTAAGAAAAAAACTCATTAAATTTATGTGTTTGCAACTTGATCCATTGCCTAAATCATATAACTATTTCACTTGCAAATTTTCACACATAAGCCTTCTTCATTTTTAGATCAAGTTGGTATCAGAGAAAAGGTTTTTGAAGGTTTTATTGTTTGCAAGTGTTTTTTTATTCTAATGCTTACAAGGTTGAAGCTCACAAGAGGATAAGGTCAACTTGTAGAGCCAAGTTCTCAACTTTCAAGAAGGGGAAGTACACAATCACCTCAAGCTTCAAGGAGGCATTCACCAAGTATGGCTCATGGGGAGAGTCATGAAACTCTTACTTCAGAAGATGAAACTTTCAGAAAATATTTTATGATATGACATAAATGGTGAAAGTTTTATTTGAAGAAAGAAATGAAAGGTTGCAAGGTGAAAGCTCAAATCCTCCAAGAGGTAATGAAGATAGTGGTGATAAAACTCCAAAAGGAAATGGAAGGAATAGTGATACTCCACCTCCTTCACCTCCATCTTCCACTTCTTCTACCATTTCACAACCACCTCCAAATTATCCAAAAGAACATGGTAAAATTCCTCCACAAACTCCTTTGCTTAAGCTTGATATTAAGTTTGAATTGCCTATGTACAATGGAGAAGTAAATGTTGAGAAATTGGATAACTAGATTCGTCAAATTGAAGTGTATTGTAGAATACAAAGAATCTAAGATTCAACTTGCTTATGTTAGATTGGAAAGTGCAACACTCATTTGGTGGGAATCCAAAACTCAAGAGGACATGAAGAAACATGGTAAAGTTTTATCCTCTTGGAATGATTTTATTGTTGCAATTAAAAGGAAATTTTATCCATTAGCATACATGTAGAAAGCTATTATGGATTGGAAAATTTTTATACAAGCTAAAGGAAAAAATGTGCAAAGCCACACTCAAGAATTTAGAAGAAGAGATTTGATTTTGGGTATAAATTTATCTTCTCAAGAAACTTTACTCAAATACATTGGAGGATTGCATAGCTACTTGAGGCACACAATACTTATGTTGAAACCTACAAATATAGATGAATTTTGTGTACAATAAACTCATTTGGAAGCAAGAGGGAGGAATGAACCTCAAGAGGGAATCAAGAAGCCATTTTATAATGGAGACAAAGGAAAGAAGAAGTTCAAAGGAAATGGAAAGAAGAATTCTTCAGTCATGAAAGAGGGAGAAAAACTCACATGTAAACACTATTCAAAAGATGGCCATGATGAAGACCATTGTTGGAAAATTCATCCTGAAAAGAGACCCAAAAATTTCAACAACAAAACTAAACCAAAGACTGTTGCAACTACACAACATGATTTAGGTTCTGATTCGGGAGATGAAACAAAAATTACAACCATGGGTTTTCAAGGGGTAAGGATTCTATTGCAAGTACTAGTTCTTCAAGTAGTAGTAGCCTCAATGAAACTCAACATGAAAAGAAAGAATAAAGATTTTCCACATTAGGGTTATTTCAAAGCATACCAAGATAGATACTATTTTTGATATTGGATCTCAAGCAAACCTCATATCTGAAGACACTGTCAAGAAATAAAAATTGGAAACTACTCCACATCCTAAACCATACCCTCTAGGTTGGATATGTGACAATGCCAAATTGCATGTGACAAGAAGATGTAAACTTAGATTTTCCATCACTGCAAACTTTATAGATGAGGTAGAGGTTGATGTTATTCCATTAGATATTTGTGGTATTGTGTTGGGAAGCCCATATTTATATGATAGGAGAGCCATATTTCATCGTCATGAGAACCAATATCATTTTTTTTTAAATGGAGTTGAGTACATTGTTAAAGCACATACAAAGAAGTTGAATTTGTCACTTGTAAATGTTGGACAAATGAAGATATTAGTCAATGCAAGTAAGAACTTTGTACTCTTGATGATCAAACCCAAAGACAATGTTGAAAAAGAAGCTTTCCAAGGTTGTGATGCAAAGTTAAAATCTGATTTATATGAGGTTGTTAACCAATATGATGAGATGTTTCAGGAACCAAAAGGATTTCCTCCTAAAAGGGGTATCCAACATGAGATTCAATTGCAACAAGATTGCCCTCTTCCAAACATTGGTATGTATAGGATGTCATTCATGGAGAATGTTGAAATTAAAAAACAAATCCAAGAGTTGCTTGACAAAGGGGTTATCATTCCAAGTACATCGCCATGTGGGTCACCAATTGTTTTAGTACCAAAGAAATATGGTACATGGCACATGTGTGTAGATTTCAGAGCCTTGAACAAGATTATGGTAAAGAATCGTTACCCTCTTCCTAGAATTGATGATTTGATTGATCAATTGAAATATGCTAAGTATTTTACTAAGTTGGATTTGAGAAGTGGATATCATCAGATTAGGATTGCTGAAGGAGACACATGGAAGACATATTTCAAAACAAAGCAAGGTTTTTTTGAATGGATGGTTATGCCATTTAGGATTTGTAATGCTCCTGCTACATTCATGAGAGTCATGAATGATGTTTTAAGGCCTTTTCTTGATGATTGTGTGATTTTCTACTTGGATGATATTTTGATATTTAGAAAATCTTGTGAAGAGCATGTTATGCATGTAAAGCAAGTTTTAGATGTCTTGAAGAAAGAAAATTTGTTTTTGAAGATGTCTAAATGTGAGTTTGGAAAGACCTCACTTATTTACTTGGTACATATTGTTGGAGGAGGGGAACTGAAAATTGATCCTTCCAAGGTCAAAGTCATTTTGGATTGGCCCAAGCCCAACAATGTGACAGAGGTAAGAAGATTTTTGGGAGCAACCCAATATTGGAGAAATTTTATTGCTAACTTCTCTTCAATTATAGCTCCATTACATGCAGTGACAAGCATCAAGAAAGTTTTCCAATGGGGAGGCAAGCAACAAATTGTTTTTGATGCATTGAAGGAGAAGATTAGTTCAGATCCAATTCTTGCACTTCATTATTTGAGACATCCATTTGAGATCCAAACATATGCAAGTAATTATGCAATGGGAACATTCTTGTTGCAACATGGTAATCCCATTTGTTTTCATTCTGAAAATTTTAATGGTGATGTGATTAATTATCCTACTTATGATAAGGAGTTGTATGCATTGGTGCAAAGTGTGAAAAAATGGAAAAATTATTTGCTGGGAAAATAAACTATCATTCACACAGATCATCAACCATTGAAATACTTATAATCACAAAGAAAGATACATCAAGAAAGACACTTCAAATGTATGGGTTTTCTACAACAATTCTAGTTGGTTATCATGTATAAGAAAGGCATTTATAACAAATTTGTTGATATGCTTTCTAGGCCTACTGTTAGTGCTTCAGTTATTCTTAAGCATAATTCTACCATGCATGAGAGCTATGTTGAATAGTATGTTTTAGATGTTGATTTCAAAGCGGTTTATGCAACTTTGTGTCATTCTAACCAAGTAGAGGAGTTGGATTACCATGTGCATGATAAGCTTTTGTATCATCTTGGAAAGTTATGTATTCCACATGGTGAAAGAGTCAACATCATAAGGGAATCACATTTTTCTCTTATTGCTGGCCACTTTGGTGTAGGAAAGACGGTGGCTAATTTGCAAAGGTATTGCTATTGGCCTAAAATGAATGAAAGTGTTTCAAGATATGTAAGAGGAAGTTCTTTGTGCTACAAGTAAGCCTAGCAATAGAAATTTTGGTTTGTATACTCCACTTTAGGTTCCTTTTTGCCCTTGGGAAATCATTTCCATGGAATTTGTACGAGGTATACCTATGTCAAAAAAGAATCATGATTATCTTTATGTTGTGGTTGACTGTTTCAGCAAAATGTGTATTTTGATGCCTTGTAAGAAGCGGGTTACAGTTGAAAAAATGACACAAATGCTCTTTCATCATGTTTGGGTATATTTTGGATTTCCCAAATCCATTATTTCTGATCGAGATTCTCAATTTATTGGGAACTTTTGGTCAAGATTATGGGCACTCATGGACACCAAGCTGAAAAAGAGCACATCATTTCATCCACAAACCAATGGTCAAACATAAGTGGTGAATAGAACAATAGTACATCTTCTTTGTGGTTATTGCAGCAAACATCCTAAGCTTTGGGATGAGCACCTACACTACATTTAACATGCTTATAACCGGGCTAAGCACTCTTGACTCAAACATCTCCATTTGAGGCATGTTTTGGTTATTTTCCAAAATCTCCTTTAGATTTTATCTTTGGGAAGGATATTGTTATTGATGGTCATTATGACATTGATAGAGAAAATAAGTTCATTGAACAAATTCAGTTGGTGCATCAAATGGTACAAGAACAGTTGGAAAAGAGCCAAGACAAGTACAACACAAGACATGACAAGCATCATGTTGATCATAGTTTCCAAGTTGGAGATGAAGTTTGGCTTTACATTATCAAAGAGAGACTTAAAGGAGAAGGTAAAAAACTAAAACCAATTAGATATGGACCTTTCAAGATTCTTGAAAAGATTGGTAACAATGCCTTCCATTTGGATTTGCCTCCTTATATGAAAATGTATGCAGTTCTTAATGTTGATAATTTGAGATTTTATGAGCCTCCTTTGATTAATGATCAATGAGAGCATGTTCAGATTCCTTCCATAGATGACTTCTCGCCAGAATATCTTTCAGAATTGCATGAGGATACAATCCTTGATAGGAGGATGAGAACTTCAAAACAAGGGAATATGGAATACCTTTGTGTTGGTATTAAAGGCAAAAATCCAAGAAAAGATAGATGGGTTGAGGTTGAAAAGGTGAAGGAACTATACCCTCATCTTTATATTGACTAAAAGTAGTCTTTTGGAGGTACAAAAGCTTCCTAATGAGGAGGAGTGATCCAGGGGATCAAAATATGCTCAAAACTCAAAGTGCTCAGAATTGCTCGAAAACAGATTCATTGTGTATATTTCATCCTCACGGTCCCAACGCAACTTGAACGGGATCAAACAAACATTGTATGCGAGAGATATCGTTTTATGTCCACTTTTTCAAACAGGAAAAAAAAATGTTGACTGTGCATACTGTACTGCTGACATGGTAGTGGGACCATACTGGAAACGTGACAGGTGGTGATTTGGTAGCTTATGTGTATTGGTTGAGGTGGACCTATCCGATGATGACATGTGGCATACATATGGACAAATAGAAGGGTACCACGTGGCCTATCCAGGGGCTGCGATGTGGCACCCCCATGTGGTGTAAAATTTGTTGGAGTTTGTGGGGGTTGTTGGAAATACTAAAACAACTGAGAGGGGGGGGG
>ML785952.1:250338-318123 GCA_009831015.1 Picea engelmannii
CCAGTTACACAGGCTCCAACCTGTATAACAGAGAACACTTGTTCTCCCTAGCACCACCCTGCCACCCTTGTTTCTCTGGCTGCAACCAGATGGAAGCTACAACTCCCTGTGTTCAAGCACCCACTTGAACCTCTGAGGACAACTGTCCTCCCGAGCACCTCCCTACCTCCCTTAAATATTAATGGTTAAATAAACATTCAACTTTAAAGATAAATCAGTTCTTACCAATCTTTCTTTGTTCTGTAAATCTGGTCTTCTGTTCATTGTTTTGCTTCTCTTCTCTTCCTTTGTCTGTTCAGCAGGTATGCTCTGCATCAACTTGTGCTCTCCTTCTACTCTGCTTCAACTTGTTCAGTTATTCTGCTCTGCATTTTCTCTTTCTGTCATACTGCTATACTACTGCTCTTTCTGTCATTCTACTCTTATGTTCCATCTCCTTCTGTGCATTCTCTCATCTATTTTTCTTACAGTTTCATTCTTTTTCACATGCTGAACGACCAACCTTACACAATCTGTCTCATCTTCTTTTATGCATACCTCCCCGACGGTTCACTTCACCTTCCCTCAGCCGAGACAAGAACGCCTGTCCTGGTAACTGAAATGCTAACCGATTCGTCATCATGAGTCCGTTTTGCTAACAGAATCAAAACTTAGTAGTTAACTGTGAGATAGAACAGTAACCCTCCGATCAATACTTGATCCAACGGTTCAGATCCAATCGGGATTTCCCACATCGCGATGTCGGCACTCTTGGCGATCAGAGTTTTTTTCACTGACAAATCCCGATCCCCGAAACTCCGACAATGACTAGAATTAACGGTCCAGATCACTTCTAACTTTAACGGCTGCGATTATATCGCAAAATCGTATATCGCGATTTCGAAGTTCTTGATGTCAAGAGATTTTGGCATTACAAGGTCCCGATCCCCGATACTCCGATACGGGCTGTGATCAACGGTCCTGATCATTTCTGGATCTGACGGTCCAGATTCACTCGCGATTTCGCATTTCGCATTTTCAACATTCATGTTGCATGCCTTACCATATCCCGATTCGCGAAACTCCGATATGGTATAAGATCAATGGTCCTAATCAATTCTAGATCTGACGGTCTAGATTCACTCGCGATTTTTCATTTCACGTTTTCAACATTCATGTTGCGTGCCTTACCATATCTCGATTCACGAAACTCCGATATGATATAAGATCAACGGTCCTGATCAATTCTGGATCTGACGGTCCAGATTCACTCGCGATTTCGCATATCACGAAATCAACACTCCTGATGTCAAGTAACTTTGTCACTTCAAAGTTCCGATCCCCGATGTCGATGCGCCCCTTTCCACGCGCTAGCCCTGCTGGCTAAAGGCCTTGTCCCATATGACCGTCAACACTTGACCTCGCTCAAACCTCTCATCAGGGTTTCGGCATTTTCGATGTCACCATGCACATGCCTACGGAATTCCCGATCCTCCAATCCCCGATTCTCCGATGAAGGAAATCAACGGTCCAGATCCCATTCTTGCTTTAATGGCTGCGATTAAATCGCAAAATCGCATATCGCGATTTCGGGGTTTTCGTTGTCAAGTGAATTAGACATTTCAAAGTCCCGATCCCCGATTCTCCGATGAAGCCTCCTGTCGAGCTTCTCCCGGTGGCGCCCGATCGCTGCCATGCTTATCTCCCTCATAGCTTCTGCAGATCTGACGGTTGACGGGTGTCTGCTTCCGATCTGACGGCTCATATCCTCTCTCCAACAAGGATTGTAAACTACGGTCCAGACTCATTTTGGATTCAATGGTTATGATTGAACCGTGATCTTGTTTCAATCTGTCTGATACAAACCCATCAATGAAACCAATGAAAAACTTGCCATCGATGACAACAACCATCAACACGCATTCGCTGTTTGTTCAATATTTGCCAACAGGGGTCGAACCCAGGACCTCCACCATTGGCACAGTCTCCACGTAGGTCAGTCCACCATCTCGCCTACACATTAGTTCTTACCCTATAGTGTCTTCAATTATATTTAAGTTTGCGCTAAGGTTCATCCAGGAGGAGAAAGGGTCAGGGCTTAGCCGCAGTCGTGGTCACTACATTATACCCATATACCATATGACCACCAGCATGCAGGAGTATTCAATGGATGGCCGATGAGTGCTACATTTTAGGTCGACGCCCGACCACATGGGCCATGCGTCCGACACCTCCGTTGAAAAAGGTGTCAGTCCTCCTAACGGTGCGACATTATGCCACGGTTTGCAGAACAAGCGCGTGTGTTGGGTTTTGGGCATGGGAAATGCTCAGGAGACAAGTTAGTCATAGACAGGTGCGTTTTGGCAAGCAAAGACAACAATCTATTGGGGAAAAACATCCAGAGTTGTATTTTTCTCATTTTTTGAACAAACCAGGTGCAAGAAGAGCCCAACTAGGGGTTTTTGGACATTTGGGAGCCATTGAAGCCATCTATTTTTCATTTTGAGCATTGTAAAATACTGTTTTTGACACTTTGATCATTAATGAAAATGATCCATTGGAAGTTGGACAAGGATATGTAGCCCAAGAGAGGGGTGAACTCCTTTATCATTGTGTTTATGCTTATCATGTTAAGAAAAAAACTCATTAAGTTTATGTGTTTGCAACTTGATCCATTGTCTAAGTCACATAACTATTTCACTTGCAAATTTGCACACACAAGCCTTCTTCATTTTCAGATCACAAGGAGAGAATGATAATATTTACAGGAAATATTTCATGAAAATATTTCCCTAACCAAGCTTATATTCTATCATTGTTATAGCAATATTTGCCTCGCCCCATGCATCTTTCTCAAAAGGCCTTTTACATTTCCCTATGTAGACTTGAATTCCCATTTTTCAATTCCCAGAGCTAAAAAACATATTTTTTCCACATATACGCACCCTAACAAGTATATATCATGTGTATATGCAGGTTGCACCATTAAAGACCGTGTACATCAGGTTTTGTGCCCAAAGTTAAAAATGGTGTCGGGTTTCCATGTCAGGTCACGAGATCCATGATCCTTGACCTTCCATATACTGGAAACGTTCTGACTCGACCCTTCAGTTCCATTTGAAGGCTATAAATGGGTCATATCCAAGTTGTCGAAGAGGGATAAAGAATTCAACTTTGAGAGAAAAGTTACTCTAGAGAAATTATTCACTTCATATTGAGTCTGCATCCCTTTGTCCTTTTAATTCTAAACACATTGTTCAGCCCCCAAGATCTTCCCTATTTGATGGAGAACCTCATTGTCTCTCTTACATGAGCTTTCCTTTAATGGAGGATTAAATTGGTGGAGGCCCAACTAGAAGGGACTTAATTTCTCGGTTCTGAACGTACCGACACAGAAGTTTGTCATTCACACACTTCTGTTGATTACATTTTAATAGAAATACTCCTTTCCTGTCCAATTGATGTCTCACAAATATATGAATTGTTATTCCATGGGCATATTTGTTATGAATATTGATGGATTATGCTATTATATGTGCTAACTTTATATATTATCACCATATGCTTGTGTATATTGGTTGTTGAGAACAAGTTGCAGGTATATAGCTTTAGGTCAAGTGCTCAATGGTGGAATTCATGGAATGTCCGGACGAGCTAGGCTCTTTATCTTGTCTTAATAGCATGTTTTTTTATATAGCATACTTGATATTAGAGTTGATTTCTGCAGTCATTTCCATCTGTTGTGGTTTACCCCATGCCATAGAGTGATTTTCCTCATAAGAGAATTGGTGACCATACTGGGAAATAATCTTATTTTCTGGGTTTGTAGTGTTTTTCTCCTTTGATTGATCTCGATTATCTTGAGTTTCTTGTTGTCTGATTGCTTGAAAACCTATCTTCATTTTGAGTATGAGTTTCTTGGCCTTGTCCTTAACCTAGCAGTGTTTCAATACATATATGCGGGTTTTCCCTTGACAAACGCATACATACGCAATTTGTCTTTCTGTAGGGAGCGTATATACGCGCTTTTCTCCTGAGCAGTTGCGTACATTGTACTTTTTTTCTTTATTGTTGAGTTTGGTGTTTATTGGGTAAGTTTTGATGGTTGTTGAGTCTTCTTGGATCTCTTTCATGACTATTAAGTGCCTGTAGATTGATAGGAAACCTTTCTTTGGTTGAATTTTTGGGTGATTTTTCTCTCATCATATTTTTCATTGGTTGTCCTTGCATATTGGGTTGGGTGTTTGCTTCTTGATATCCTTCTTGGTTTGTCGCTTTTTCTTATAGTAGGATTTATATATCAAGCTATTGTTCAGTCCTTGCATTTTCATTTTTTTTTATATTGAAAATACAAAAATATGCATTTTTCATTATAGCATTTGATATTTTGGGTTCTTATTATTGATCTTGATACATGTATGGAAATATTGCATCTTATTTGAAATCGCAGAGTTGAATTAAAAATTGCATTTTGAAAAGCTTATCACTTGTTGAAAATTGAAGTTAGGAATTTGCATTATATTCATATTCAATTATTTTATACTTGTTGAGTCATAACATCATCAGTTTCACAGACACATCTTTTGAGTAAACAAAGCCACTAAAAGTAACACTGATAAATTTAAAATTTATTAGAAACGATTTTATTTTTCAGGGTGCACAAATTAGCTTAACATTTAGAGCCTTGGAATAGGATTTTGTGAGTAAAATTCTCCAAGGCTATCAAAATCAACATATGTGTTCGAATAAGGTGAAATTCATTGTATAATTGGTGATGTTAGGAGGCTCCGCTCACACCATAGTTAAGCACGAGGTCACACAAAGTCGGTTGAGGAGATATCCCTCCAATACCTTCTTAACGTTAGAAATATTTCTGGGGATCTATTCGTATATGGGGGTCTTGCTAGTACCTTTACCTCTGTGAGAGGTGGTGCTTTTGAGATTTCAGGCTTTGTTACCATGCCCATACGATGGACCTAACTTACGACTATTCGTCTGCGCATTGCTTATATCATGGTGACTTTATTTTCTTGGCATAGGTAGACACATAGGTTACTTGCAGGGGTTATTCTGCAGGTACCTTGAGTCAGATAAGGGTCGAACAACACACAACCTTTATGGAGGATT
The DNA here is from genome assembly GCA_009831015.1 of Picea engelmannii. Taxonomy (NCBI): domain Eukaryota; kingdom Viridiplantae; phylum Streptophyta; class Pinopsida; order Pinales; family Pinaceae; genus Picea; species Picea engelmannii. The sequence goes on from ML785952.1 coordinate 255,445, forward strand.
ACCTTTCCGAGGGGATTTGAACGACTGCGTTGTTAATCCCACGAGGGCTCTTATAAATTATTTTGATACCTCCGATCTTTTGAAGGGAGTCTCAGGCCCCTCTTGGGAGAGACATAACTACTCTAGTAAGGGAGGCCCCTTTTCAGGCACTATATCTTGTTTGTGTGCATTGGCCTTTTTTCTTTACTTTGGTGTGATCTTTGATTATTAATTGGCCTTATGATTTTGTATTGTGTCATGATTTTTCATTGCTATGGTTAGTGGAGCCCTCGTGACTCCCTCAGTTAGCGTTACCCAACCCGTGGTATTTTATTATTCCATGGGGATGAATCCTTATGTATTTCTGAGTGGTATGATGAATCATGATACTCAGCCAATACCTTGGGTTTATAATCTTTTTTCTCATGGTATGCCAGAAATTTATTCGCACTTACCATCCTTTGTCTCGTCGCCTTATGTGAATCCTAGTTTTGGGTCTGGAGGCATGATGCCTCCTTATTCTCCCCTTTCGTTTGGTGGGATTCATATCCCTCAACCAACTCTTATGGTAAGAGGTTGGAATATTCCTTCCTATGGATCCAATCCTAGCTTCACTTTTCTAGGAGAAAGTTCTCAAATGGGAATTCATTCTACTTATTACATCCTATCCATATATCCTTCTTCCGCTATGTCAGTTCCTACAAACAATTTTCCCATGGCAGACCTACGTCTGTCCTATGGTGTTTCATTTAGGGGGGGTCAGTTTTATAGTATGGGAAACCCCCTTCACAAAGTTCCTTCATCTAGGGGAAACATATATCCTCACCTGAGTAACCCTTGTCATGTTTCTTTCTCTTCGTAAGAGGCTTCCTCGGTGATGATTCCATTACAAACCTTTATGAATCAGTTTTGAGGAGGATACTGTCCTACCGGACATGGACATGGTGTATACCAGAACCCTTCCTGGACCGCAATTTCTCAAAACCAGTATTTCCCAAAACCTTGGTCTCAAATTCCACAACCAACTATCGCAAGCCCAGTCACTGTGAGTTGTACTTGAATTATATCACCAACATCTGCTAGTCATGTTGGAGATAGGTCAACAACCTCTGCAAGTCATGTTGAAGACCAACAACTAGCTGTTGCAAGTCATGCTAGGGCACAACTCTAGTCACTACTAGTCACACTCCACATACATCACTAACCTTTGCTAGTTATGTTGGGGATTCATCACCAACCTCTACTACTAATGTTGGGGATTCATCACCAACCTCTGCTACTCATGTTGGGGATACATCGTCAACCTCTACAAGTCATGTTGGAGATCTGCTACTAGCCTCTGCAAGTCATGTTGGAGATCTGCTACTAGCCTCTACAAATCATGTTGGGAGAATGTCACTAGCCACTGCAAGTCATGCGGGGGGAATTCATACAATTGATAATCCTTGGTGTATAATATGTAAGCCTAATTTCATTTGTATACTTTGAAAAGGAGATCACCTTACTCATTTTTTTCCCTACTATTGTTGTGGTACACGAAGTGTGGTCCTTGCCTGGGATCCCTTAGGGCTCTGAGTCGTATTTGGTTTCCCAATATTCTAATCCTTATTTGGTTGATACAACAGTCGTGCCTATGCAATGTTCAGTTGATCCCGCTCTTCTTTTTTTGAGTGATGTGTCTATTGACCATGTCGTCTCGCATCCTATTCAACCAACGGTCGTGTTGATGCAATCTTTGGCTGACATCACTCATGTTTTTGGAAGTGATGCATCTCTTGACCATGTTGTGTCACATCCTTTTCAACCAACGGTTGAAGAAGTGGTTGTGTCGATGCAATCTTCGGTCGATCCCACTCTTCTCTTAGAGAGTGACAATTATAAGGAAGTGACATTGCCGATGCAATCTTCAGTCAATGCCACTCTTCTTTTGGGGGGTGATGTTTCTTTCAACCATGTCCTTAGCATTTCTAGTTTTGTACCTTCTAAACAAGGGAGCATTTCACCCTCTCCAAGTACGCTCCCTCCAAGTCCTAGGTTGGTTTCCTTTGATTGGAATGATCTTGTAGAGCCTTTAATTATTTATTCTACACCCTTCCAGATATAGGGCATTATTCGATATATTGTAGATAAGGTAACCTCTGCAAGTATTTTATCCTCCTTGACTTGGAAAGCTTTGGGTTTTCCCAATCTTGTGTCAGTGATTTGTGAGTTTTTGAATTTTGATAGAAGTACTGAAAGGGATCCATGGCCTCCCCCATGATATGTTTCTTAAAACAACATTCTCGAGTCTTGTTTAACCTCTTTTCCGACTCTCTCAAAAATTGAAAATATTTCTGAGTGAACTTGTCTCTTTCACACTCGTAAATTGGATCTGAAAGGACATCTATTTGGTGTAAGTTTAACCCTTTTTTAGACAAAGTAGACTAATTTCAAAAAATGAATACTCTAGTCACTAGTGGCTAGAAGAGTTCTCCTGGGTATTTTTTTATACTTTTTCGGGCCTAGGGGACTAAATTTATGAAAAAGGCCATTCTTTGGAGTTAAGTTGTAATTGAATGTCATTCTCTCGCTTGCAGTATTGAACCTATTGTCGGTTCCCTCTTTCGCATTATAAGTCTATTACTCCATCCATTTGCATCATCAGCCAAGAAGAGCCTTGTTTATATCCTTTGCAACTTGACACCCTGTACCCTACAAGGAAACATTCCCCCGAGTGTCCATATCCTGCATGCACCCCCTTGCATTGAGCATAGGTATGTTCCATTATTGGAAATAGTTTCTTACTCGCGACACTCGTTTCCTCCTCTATATCATAACATTCATTTTGTCTATGAAAAAACAAAAAACAATGGGCGGGAAAATAATATTATCTCATGTTGGCAGCAGTCATGTCACCTTTGAATAGAGCACAAAATTTTGAGTCCACTTGTCATCCAAAATTTTGGTTTAGCATGACCTTAGGAAGTTGAGCTTGTTACTTAGAGTTTACTCCTCCGACTAGTTACTCTTCCAGTCCCTATGGATAGTTTGATTGGTGCCTCCTGCACCACAAAGTTTCATTATCAACTCTATGTTGTCGAAGTCCTCCATATGTCTCATGCTCTTGTTCAAAGGATGTATTTCATCATGTGTCAACCATTTCTCAGAACTCTTGACTTTGCATGTCGGACATACCTTCAGTGTATCTCGTAGTTACATGAATTTGTAGTCCTACTGTGCACCCTGGTCCTACTTTCATTATATGTAGGTAACCTTGAAACCAACACTCAACATCTCCTCATTGGTCGTTGACTAGGTGGTTTCCCTTGTGTTTGATGGCAAGAAATCTATTCACACAATGGGATTCGTGTAGTATATTGGATTCCATTAGCCTTATTGGTGATTTCCTCGCCTTTGTCAATATTTTTCATTATTGGCTTCTATTCATAGGGTCTTTTTCATGCATTGCTTGCATCTGGTGCATGCGAAAGACACACAGGGTCGTTGGTTCGTGAACATATTATTCATCTAAGTTCCTCCAAATCATCAATCTATTGCTTTGTACCTCATATTGACTGATGATAGATTCCTTAATTCTGTCCTTTCAGTGGGTGTCCTTCCATCGACTTCAACTCATCTATTTTGGAAACGAGGCCTAGAGTCCTATGAGTACCTAGAGGTTTATAGTCATTAGTGGAAGGTTCTCTCACCATCGACAGCTAGGAATACATCAATGTATCTTGATTGATGGATTATTCAAGTGTTAGACCTCAACTCCTTTATTCACACTTTTAAGAATGTACTCAGTGCCTTGATACCTACTTTCATTATCGATAATTTGTCTCATGTTTGTTAACGATATACCTTAATGATCGATAATCAAACAAAGTCTCATTGTGTTCGACCTCTACTCTTTTATTCACATGATGTAGACTTTCACCTTTGGTGGATCGTGTAGAAGACTTGAATACATCAGTTCATAGTCACAACTTTCCTAAGGTGTTGCTATCGTTCATTGGACTAGTACCTATATGACTTCAGTGACCATGGGAGATCAGATTGTACTCCATTATATACCAATATATTCAGATTTATTTTGAGACTAGTTTTCACTAGGCCTTGTTTGTGACTATGATAGCCTATGGCATGTCTCTACCTTTGTATTTCCTATCTACCTTTGTATTTCCTATTGAAGTCTTTAAAACACTCAAAAAAATTTGATTTCTACTTGAGGAAGTATACTGAGGTGTACCTTGACCAGCCATTAATGAAGGCCAAAACATAATTGGCCCTGCTCATGGATGGTTGAGGAAATGGACCCGTGATATCATTGTGAACAAGCTTAAGAGATGATGAGGCTCTCCATGCATTTCCCTTTTCAATTTTGTCTTATGGATGCTTGCTAAAAATGCAATCCTAACATACACCATAAGAATACTTAATGTCTGAAAATCATGTCACCATACCCTACTTGTTGAGCTACTACAAATAATGGTAGTTAAGGTGACTAAATATTTCATGCTACAACCTTCTTACTTCATCACATTGTGTTAGAACTACATTAGAATGAGATTTTGGAATAAAATTAGAAAAGACATACAACCTGGACTTAGGTGATTTTCTTTTCCAACGGAAACCTTTGTTATGTCATAAATTTATCTAATGATCACTAAATCATGTGTGAACACCACTCACTTGTCACTACCTGAATGGGTGATCTAATAGATGGAAAGAAGGTTGATGGAAAAGGAAGTTACATGTAGTACATTCTAAAAATTTCCATGATATAAATCAATGGTTCCTTTCTTGCATACCTAAACTAGTGATTTATCTCCCATTAATAGAATGTTGCAAGGATCCAAAGAGGTAAATATTTCCTATGATGAGGCCATATGGTTTGAGGCTCCTAAATTAAGAACCCATGTAAATAATTAGGAAGAGATAGAAACAATTGCATGACTTGTTTCCTTTCCTTTGACTTTATCACCATGTGGCTTTTTAGGTTTCTCAACTTTCTTCTTGATATTAATAGGTACATTGATATTATGCCTCTCAAGCAGATGGGTCATCTGATCAATATGCTTCCTCATGCATGCATGTTCTTCATGATTGGGTTTCTTACAGTAAACACATATATTCTCCTTCTTTTTTTCCCATTTTTAGAGTTGGAGGAATCCTTTGTAGATTTTGGATTGTACTCCTTCTGATCCAGGATCTTTTCATCGAGTGAATTATAAAGAATTTCATTAAATGAGCATAAATTAAAGTGCACCATTAAAGATGTAAACTCTCAATAATGAAGACACATAAGCATCAAATTTGAACACAAAAAACTTGATAACGGAGTTCGTCCCTCATGGACTACGTCTTCGGGTCTTGCTCTCAAATGGGTAGGCCTTCTTATTAACTCATCAAAATAATTTGGAAAAATACATAAGTATACCTCATTCTGAAATCAAGCTGCGAGATTTTTTCTCAGATCCGAAAATAGGCAGCACCACTAAATTTGTGGCATCGAATTATCCAAAAATGATTGTCTCCATGCCTCGATCTGACTCTGGCACTCCCAGGCCCAAGAGGAATTTTGTCTCGGTTTTCGTGACCTGCAAACTGCAATAAATGTTGAATAATTTTCTCGAAATGAGTGTCTGTATGTACCCACGTGTGCCCCTTCCTTCCAACACTGGGTAGATTCATGTTTTAAATAATTAAACCATCGTTTAAACCAATGTGAGGTCATTGTCCTATTGGTTACAGAGCACATATTAAGGCATCTATAAGAGGGGCGGTCTCGGGGTCAAGCCCGCGGGCCTCCCCTTTTGTACTGACCATTTTCATAATATATATGTTTAAACATATGTTGTTCTGCTACTTTGGCGATGATTCTAGCTGTTGGTCAGTTGCTAGATTTGGCGAGGTCCCGCCAGATTTGGCGGACCCGCTAAATCTTATATTTTTTTAAAATTTCGATCATGGGTTGTCATTGGGAATTTTCCCACTGCCATGTGGAAGCCCATGACTAGGCCACATGGAAAAAACCATTGGGCCATGTCGACCATTGTACCATCACCCTGCCACGTCAGCATACAGTCTGTCAACTCAGCCGCCAACTCGGCCTGCCACTTCAACGCCACATCATTGTACGAACTTCCACGTCATCCTACCATGTCACTGTATGGACTGCCACATCAGCCTGCCATGTCACTTTATGGACTGCTATTTGGCACAATTTTATTGGTCCCCGAAATGACCCAGAAATGACAAATATGAGTGACACGTGGAAACCTCTAGTGTTTCCACATCACCATGATGACATCATGTTGATCGCTGCATGACATGTCTCATCTCCTGCACATGCCACGTATGTTGTATGGATTCTGATGTCATTCGTACTGATGTTGATGTCATCAATATGGATGTTGACTCATTCCCTGCTGACTGGGCTAGGTTGACCAAACTTTGACCGTGAATATCTTTCGATCTATAACTCCGTTTGATGAGCCATTTGCGTTGTTGGAAATCTTGTGACGCGCTCTTTGTGATGATGTCATTTTTAGTGAGTTTTGAGAACTTTGAATTTTTTCCCTTTCTCTATCTACTGAGGCCATTCTAAGCATCCTGAGTTGCTTCTACGAGTTCTAAGTTGTTCTTAGCCTTCTCTGGGTCCTTTTTGGATCACGCCTTCCCACTGAGAACTTTTTGGACCACCAAAAGCTTTCATCAATCAACAAATAAGTGAGGGAAGAGTTCCCTCACCTTTTCCTTCTCAATCCACTTTGCCTTGCTTGGATGTGTGCCCTTTAATCCTATTCGAAGATAATCAACATCACCCATGTGCGACGTCCTCGTCCTTATTTCTAGGATGATATATTCCTTTAACTCATCCAAGTACTCAGGAGAAAACTCATCAACTAAAGGTATTGAAACTTCCTCATCCTCATCCATGATCATGGGAGGCTCAAAAAGTTTCAAGTTATCTACATTTAGAACTGAGTAAATCTGCATATAAGGTGGAAGATCCAGACGAAAATAATTGGTACCACTTTTCTCCAAAATAGTGAAGGGTCCATAATGAATGGGCTTGAGTTTCTTTCCTCCACACTTCAATCTCTCCTTGCTGATGTGAAGCCATACCCAGTCTCTAACCTGGAACTGATGATCAACCCTGTGTTTGTCATGTCTATCTTTATACTGTGCTTGAATTTTCTCCAATCATTCCCTGACTACCTGGTGCACCTACTAGATCCTATGAATGAACTTGCAGGCCCTATCCTCTTTTCTTTCTTCATTTGAATCGGTATCTCTCTCATACATCAAGTCCAAAGGAACTTTAGGTAGGTACCCAAAACATGTCTCAAAAGGAAAACAATAAGTGGAGGAATGTAAGGCTCGGTTGTAAGCATGTTGTACATAGGGTATCTGTTCATCCCATAACTTGGGATGCTTGCTAGAGTAGCCTTGAAGAAAAAGTACCACTATTCGGTTTGCAACCTCTGTATATCCGTCAGTATATGGATGGAAAGCAATACTCCTCTTCAATTTGGTTTCCATCATTATCCACAATCTTATCCAAAAATACCTAAGGAATCGAGTATCTCGATCTGAGATAATGGATGTGGGTAACCCAAAGTGAACCCAAACATACTGAAAGAAGAGATAAGCAATCTTCTCAGTAGTGATATGCCTTGTACATGGCATCAAGATACACATCTTCCTGAACCTATCCACTACAACATACAAATAGTCATGACCCCCTGTTGACATTGGTAAACCCCCTACAAAATCCATGGAGATACTTTCCCATGGATGGGATGGAATAGGTAGTGGTGAGTATATCCCTAGTTTTCTCTTAGTGGGATTACAAGTAGAACACATCACACACCCCTTTACATATTTAGTTACAATTGCTTTCATTTGAGGCCAATAACAAAACCTTTGCAAATGAGCCATAGTTTTTCCTACCCCAAAATTCCTAGACACAAGAGAAGTGTGAGCTTCTCATATTACATGGACTCGTTCACTTGTAGAAATACATAGCTTTCCCATATGGTAGAGTAGTTTTCCCTGCAGACAATAGTTCTCTACATGTGCACCATGGGTTATCTTCTCATATACTTCTTTAAAATCTTCATCAATGGCATATTTTTCCACATAGCTATCATAAGATAAAGAAGTATTCTTCAAAATAAGAGAAGCAACAATAGGAGGTCTAGAAATAATATTAGCTACCTTGTTACTTGTACCCTTTTTGTACTTGATTACCAAATGAAATTGTTGTAGAAAACCCATCCATCTGTAGTGTCGAGATTGTTGTAGTTTGGTTTGTGCTTGGAGATACTGTAAGGGTTGGTGATCTATATGTACGATTGTTTCCTTCCCTAACAAGTAGTGTTTCCATTTCTTTGCGGTTTGAACTAATGCATACAACTCTTTATCATATGTAGGATAGTTAACAACATCTTGGTTAAAAGTTTCAGAGTGGTAACAGATAGGCTTACGATATTTCATCAATATTGCACCCATGGCATACTCGCTAGCATCTGTCTTGATCTCAAAGGGTTGTTGAAGATTTGGCGGTGCTAATAATGGTGCGGTATTGATCTTTTCCTTCAAAGTGTCAAAATATTTTTGTTGTTTTCCTTCCCACTAAAAAGTGTTCTTCACATTGGTTAAGGCGTGCAAATGAGATTCTATAAAGGAGAAGTTTGAAATGAACCTCCTCCAATAGTGGACTGCACATAAGAAGCTCTGTATCTCGGTTACACTTTTTGGCTCAGGCCAATTTACAATTAGATCAGTCTTGGAAGGATCAATTTTTAATTTTCCTCCTCCTACAATATGACCTAAGTATACAAGTGCAGTCTTGCCAAATTCACATTTATAAAATTTTACATAAATCTTTTCCCTTTTCAAAGTATTCAATACTTGCTTTACATGTCTCACAGGTTCATCCCAAGTCCCGCTAAAAATAAGAATGTCGTCTAAATATACAATCACAAAATCATCTAGGAAAGGCTTGAATACATCATTCATCACACGCATGAAGGTTGTCGGAGCATTACAAAGCCCAAACAACATAACTAACCACTCAAACAATCCCTGTTTGGTTTTAAAGGCAGTCTTCCATGCATCATGTTTTGCAACCCTGATCTGATGGTATCCACTATGCAAATCCAACTTAGTGAAATAAAAAACATTCTTTAACTGATCAAGTAAATCATCTATATGAGGAAGAGGGTATCGATTTTTCACCATGATTTTATTTAAGGCCTGATAATCGACACACATTCACCATGTTCCATCTTTCTTTGGCACCATCAATATCAGAGAACCACGAGGAGATGAGTTGGGCCTGATGACCCCTTGATCCAACAAGCCTTGTACCTGCTTATTGATCTCTGACATCTCCACAACTGACATCTTGTACATGCCCACATTAGGAAGAGGAGAATCCTACTGAAGATGTATCTCTTGTTGCATTTCCCTCTTAGGAGGTAATCCATCTGGTTCCTGAAAAATATCATCATACTTAGAAAAAATATCAATTAATTATTTCTTACGAGAAGGATCACATCCTTGGAAAGCGTCAGATGTTCTGACATCTTTCTCCCTTATGACCATGAGCACATATCTCTTATTAGTGTTTATGAGTCTCTTCATTTGTCTTGCACTAACAAGTGTTGTGTTTACCCTCATGTTGTGAGCTCTAACAATATATTTCACTCCCCCCTTAGTAAGGTGGTATTTATTCTCATGATGAAAGAAGACTGCTTTTATATCATAAAGATAAGGACTCCCCAACACTATGCCACATATATCAAGTGATACAACATCCACATCCACTTCATCAATCAACTTTGAAGAAATATCAAATCTGACCCTACATTGTTTGGTGACATTAAGTTTTGCTTTATCACATACCCAACCAACAGGATAAGGATTTGGATGTGGTTTCGTTTCAAGACCCCTTTTTTTGACAATGCTTCAGATATCAAATTTACTTGGGAACCCAGATCAAATAATGTATCTATATTAGTGTGTTTAGATACAACTCTTATGTGAAATAATGCATTCCTCTTTCGTTCATCATCATGACATTCATTCTTGGAATTTGAACTAGCATGAAGGGAATATTTACCTTGTACTCCAACTGTTGTGATCTTTCCTCCATCTCCTGAATCGGAACCAAGATCTTGTTGCACTGTAGCAACTGTTTTTGTCTTCCCCTTTCCACCAAAATGTTTCGGTCTCTTCTCTGGATGCAGTTTCCAACAGTGTTCATCATCGTAACCGCTTTTCTTGCAATGAGTGCAAGATGGATTTCCTCCTTCTCTCGTCACTGTGGTGGTCTTATTTTCCTTCCTTTTAAACTTATTAAAAGGTTTATGTGGGATATTGGAATGTTTCTTTGTGGGATCTTCTTGAACATGCTTTCCCCTATCCTCAAGGTGAGTGGCTTGCACACAAACTTCGTCAAGACTAGTGGGGTTAAACAAGAGCAAAGTATGACGAATATAGCTGTGAAGTGCACCAATATACTTAATTAAAGTTTCATAAGAATCCAAAGGAATGTTCAATGCAAGATATTTCTTCCTAAATTCTTCTGTGAAACTTTGTACAGTTTGACCTTTACTTTGCCTTAAAGTTTTCCATTCCATCATTGCTTTATGTAAACAACCCAATGGATAAAGTTGCTTCCTTATCATTGATTTAAATTCCAACCATGAGAAAAGAAGATTACCACACTTCTGTCTTGAAGTTTTCTCTCCCGCCATATGAGATCGGTGCCTTCCAACCGAAGAGAATACAGTTGCACTTTAATTTCTTCTTCATCAATATGTTGAACATGGCAATATACTTCAACCTGTCGAATCCAATTATCTAGATTTTCAAGATTAGCATCTCCATTAAACATAGGTAAAGAAAATTTTACATCAAGCTTTAATAATGGTTTCTTAAAAGAGGTTTTATGGCTAGAATGATGAGAATGCTCAGAGGAAGAAGAACTAGAACTTGATGGTGAAGATGGAGGTTAAGGAAGGTTTCCTCCATCCCCTTGATTTACCGAAGCACCATCATCATAATGTGCTTTCTTTTTCTTCCCTTTCTTCTTCATCCTCTTCTCGTAGTCTCCATACATTCGTTCGACCATTTCTGACATGCGATAAAAGACCATATGAAATTTTTTCTCTTGTTCATCATGCTTGTCCTCTTCTCCCATTTTATTCCTTCTATATGCACGACCAAATTTAGGATTGAAAGTCTTAAGAGTTCCTTCACCCTGCTTATGCTTAGCTCTAGTAAGCATTCACACTCAACAATTCAAGTCAAAGACGACTGCTCTAATACCAACATTATCAGGGATCTTTTCATCGAGTGACTTATAAAGAATTTCATTAAATGGGCATAAATTAAAGTGCACCATTAAAGAAGGAAAAGCTCAATAATGAAGAGACATAAGTATCAAATCTGAACACAAAAAACTTGATAATGGAGTTCGTCCCTGGTGGACTACATCTCTAGGTCTTGCTCTCAAATGGGTAGGCCTTCTTATTAACTTAACACAATAATTTGGAAAAATACATAAGTATACCTCATTCTGAAATCAAGCTACAAAAGTTTTTCTCAGATCAGAAAACAGACAACACCAATAAATTCGTGGCGTCGAATTACCCAAAAATGATTGTCTCCATGCCTCGATATGATTCTGGCACTCCCAGGCCCAAGAGGAATTATGTCTCGGTTTTTGTGCCCTGCAACCTGCAATAAATGATGAATAATTGTCTCGAAATGCATGCTAGTCCATACCCACGCGTGCCCCTTCCTTCCAACACTGGGCAGATTCATGTTTTAAATAATTAAATTGGCGTTTAAACCAATGTGAGGTCGTTGGCCTATTGGTTACAAAGCATATATTAAGGCATGTATAAGGGGGGAGGTCTCAGGGTCAAGCCCGCGGGCCTCCCCTTTTGGCTTGACAATTGTAATAATATATATATATATATATATATATATATATATATATATATATATATATATATATATATAAACATATGTTGTTTCGCTACTTTGGCGATGATTCTAGTTGTTGGTCGGTTGCCAGATTTGGCGAACCCGCAAATTCTTATATTTTTTTGAAATTTCGATCACGGGTTGTCATTGGCCATTTTCCCACTGCCATGTGGCAGCCAACCATTGGGCCACATCAACCACTGTACCATCACCCTGCCACGTCAGCATACAGTTTGCCAACTTAGCTGCCAACTCGTTTTGCCACGTCAATGACACGTCATTGTAGGGATTTCCATGTCAGCCTACCATGCCACTGTATGGAATTCCACATTAACCTTCCATGTCACTTTATGGGCTTCCACGTGGCGCAATTTTATTGGTCCTCGAAATGACCCAGAAATGCCAAATATGAGTGACACGTGGAAGCCTCTAGTGTTTCCATGTCACTATGTTGATGTCAGCATGACACATGTCATCTCCTGAATGTGCCATGTATGTTGTACAGATGTTGACATCATCTGAATTGATGTCGATGTTAGCAGTACAGATGTTGACTCATCCCCCTACTAACTGGGCTAGGTTGACCAAACTTTGACCGTGAATATCTTTTGATCTATAAATCCGTTTGACGAGCCATTTGCGTTGTTGGAAATCTTGTGACACGCTCTTCGCGATGATGTCATTTTCACTTAGTTTTTAAAACTTTGAATTTTTTCCCTTTCTCTGTCTGCTGAGGCCATTTTGAGCATCCTGAGTTGATTCTGCAAGTTCTACGTTGTTCTTAGCCTTCTCTGAATCCTTTTTGGATCACCTTCTGATATTTATCTTTCTTGCCTTTGAATTGTTGTTTAAGTTTATTGCTAGTCTTTCTTCCCTGTTTTGCAGCAAGTGCATGCACCTTTTTTGTCTTTAGGGAACCCATTTGAATTTTTCCATCTTTCTCATGGGTGAGGGAGGCAACAAAATCATCCAATGAAGGCATCTTCCAAGCATATTTGAATGCGTATTTTGTTTCATGGAAGATATCTCTTAATTCTCCATCTTATCTATACCACATAATTTGATCTAAAGCAATAGGGATTTAAACTTGGTGAATAAATTATGGATAGTATTAAAGTTTATCGGCATCAAAATGATGAGCTCATTCTCCAATTGATGTCCTCACAACACATCTTGCTTCCCGAAGATTCCTTCCAACTTGGTCTAGACTTCATTGGGTGTTTTTACAAATTTGATGTGGAATAAGAGATCGGGAGAAATAGAGAGTCATACCAATCCATATGCTTCATCCATTCAATTAAACCATCTTTCCTTTTTAACATAATAATTTTTTTGGTCTTAGTTCCCATTGTGATCTTGTATAGGCATTTACTCCACAAGAGAATAACCACCTTTGTCTTCCATTCATAGTAGTTGAATGGTTTGAGGATTATCCATTAAGACTAATCCATTCTATCTAGTATGCTCTAATTTGTATTTTCCACCTGCAAACATATATACTACTCCCTTAGACTCAATCAAGATCTAATACCATGTAATATTTGATTGATCAACCTACAAGAGGATCTAGAATCTAATTGAGAAGAAATGCAATTAACAATTTGGGAGAAGAGAAGAAGAATAATTGGAGCAATGTAATTCTCATTAGCCTATTGAAAGAAAAAAAATTCCAAAGATGAAAAGAATACAATACAATCCAATTTAATACAATAGAATAGAATTAGAGCTCATGCAACACTTCTAGGATTAATTGAATGCAAATCATGAGACAACATGCCCATGAAAATCCAAGTGCACTTTCATGGGGGATTTAAATTGGATTTCATGAGAGAACATGCCCTAATTAGCCAAGTTCACTTTCATGAGGGAGTGAACTTGGATTTTACTAGCCAAGTGGAGTAAACTAGCTCATAATCGACAAGTGGAGTGAACTAGCTCCTAGAAAATATGATATACTCCTCAAGTGCGCTTTCATTCCTAGAAAAGTGGAATTTCCCTAATATAAATCCCTAGAATTAAGGAATGGGAATCAAGTGCACTCTAAGAGAGAGAAAATTATGCATGTCAGGAAAAAATATGCATGTACACAAACATAATATTCTTGTCCTATCTAAAAGAGAGAAAAATCAATAGGAAAAGGGGTCATAACTTTGTAAAATGAATCTTGGAAAGAAATATAAAGAGAAAATAAAATTTTCTTGGGATCATTGAAATCAAATATATATGTTGCAGTTTTCACTTTCAACGTGTGTTATATATATGCTAGGTCAATCTTGACACAATTGACTCAGTCAAGTGTGGGTCGATGATTGTTTACTATAGGTAGTTCATAGGTTCATATTTGTTTCAAAATATCACAAGAAGTAGAAAACCACCCTATTATCAACAAATATGGGTAGTTGTTCTTGGTTGGATACACATGATGGAGTGGACATCTTGGATGTGTCAATTGGCATGGAATTGTACTAAGAGGTGCATGATTTCTTCGTATTTAGAGGGTTGTGATGTGGTAGTGGAGGGATCTAAGAGATAATAATTGTGATTGAGTGATTATATGAGAATCATTATTGGATATACTGACAAGGTAATGTAGAGGTAGATATTGCAAAAGGCATCATGCTTCAACAATTAGTAAGAAGTAACTTTCATGGGCAGTGATGCATTCCTACCTCCAAGTTTGTATGCACAATGATTTTCTAGAATGGATGAAGTAGCAAACATTTCATATGTTTAAAAGAGTCTCACTACTAGAGGAAAGAAATTTGCATGACATAAAATCATGGAGAGAACGGAACATGTGATATGTGTTTCCTTACATCAATACTGAGCCATTTTCTAGTGTATTGATTTAGTAAAAAGTAACTTTCATGAGCAGTGATGCATTCCTACCTCCAAGTTTACATGCATAATGATTTTCTAGAATGGATGAAGTAGCACACATTTCAAATGTTTAAAAGGGTCTCACTACCAGAGGAAGGAAATTTGCATGACATAAAATCATGGAGAGAACGGAACATGTGATATGTGTCTCCTTACATCAATACTGAGCCATTTACTAGTGGATTGATTTATTATTTCTAGAAAATCATAAAAGTATTGATGGAAGACTTGCATGTGCCCTAGAATTGTAAATGGATCAATACAAAGGATGGTGTCTAGCGCTACATTTAATAGCATAAAAAAAGAGTCCAATGTTATGAAGATAAGAGGTTGGTTGGTTGGGAAAAGGAATTTGTTGTGTCTTCCAAATACTAAGAACAATAAATTGGTTGCAAATCCCAAGAGTTAAATTCCTTGATTGATGTTCAAAATTTTTTGTTGCTCGTAGAGGTCATGATATGTCTTACATCTATAGATAATATATAGTACCTTGTTGTTATTCCAATGCTTTTATATCCATGAGAGTGTGGGGACTTGTGATATGTGCTTCAAGAAAAGAGAAAAGGTTGTGGCCCAATTGAATAGATACTTGTGTTTCCAAGTATGTGATTTGACCAACAAAAGGAAAGGACAAAGTCTACATGCATTAATTGATGAGTAGGACAGATAGTGTAGACCTCCAAAAAAATATTGAGTGTATCCATAATTAATGTGTGAAGTATGGTTCGACATTGTTTCTTAATGATGTAAATGTCTTGTGAAAACATGCATAATCATAATTTTTTGTAGAAGTTAGAGAGACCAAGGTCTTTGTTTGGTACATAATTTCAATCATAATTTTTGGTAGAAGTTAGAGAGACCAAGGTCTTTGTTTGGTACATAATTTCTAGTTGCATGAATGAGTATTTATATGTTGTTTTTATATATTGTTTAAGATACATATCATCTCTGTTTGGTACATAATTCCAAGGTCTTTGTTTGGTACATAATTTCTAGTTGCATGAATGAGTATTTATATGTTGTTTTTATATATTGTTTAAGATACATATCATCTATGTTTGGTACACAATTTCTAGTTGCATGAATGAGTATTTATATGTTGTTTTTTATATATTGTTTAAGATACATATCATATTTGAGTATTGGAGGCACACAATCAATTAGTGTTTAGAGGGTTTATGAGATATGGTGAATGGCACAATAAACTTTAAAGAAAGGATAAAGAAGAACTTGGTCTATGTAACTGTATTTGGAAATGTAGGAAATAAAGCAAGTGTTATTTCAATCTTCATATGCTCAAGCATATGATGGTAAGAATTTTGGAGTTATTCACATGTAAATGGATATATGGGTGTAAGATACGTTTAGGCATGTGTACCTTTAGATTGTCGATTCACTAATGTAAGGTCTAGACATAGACCTAGGTGATAGAACTAAGGGGACATGTTGTAATCTTAGATATGTGATCATAAACTTTGAGGGGGTAGGTGTTTATCCCATATCAAGTTTAAAGTGGGGAATGGAATGTAGAATACTTTCTTAGGATAATCAAAATTGAATATATATGTTGTAGTTTCCACTTTTCATGTGTTATATCTCAAGCAACTTTGATAAGAAATAAGCATGATTTTTCTTAATTCATGCCTTTATAGTTTTAAGAATAATGTTTGCATGGTGACTTTATTTAAACTTTATAAAAGATTAATGTTGTGATGTTTAATGAATTGTGATATTTACCTTCTTTCACTCTTGTATCATCGATTCACTCATCATAATTGAATTATCAAGTTGGGATATTTATCCCTTTTAATGAATTTAATTTGTGGTTATGTGAATGTGGAGTAATTTGTTTTTCCTTAAATATGCAAATCCATACAAAATATTTAAAATGCATAAAATATAAAATACCAAAAATACTAAACAAATTTTTTTCACATTGCATAGTAAATATCGATTTGAAACTCGAGAATATATCATAGAGGGAGGGAACATGAATTTGAGAGTTTTAACTTAGTATATTAATTAAGATTTAGGTCATTTAAACACATAAACATGTTGTCTCTTATACTCAACTTTATCTATCAATGTCATACTACATTTTCTTATAATAGAGAATCTTTTGTTGGGGAAGTGTTCTTCCAACATATGCAATTTTAGGTATGTTCCATATTTTGGATGTGCGAGTGCCTTTACATTTTCTTATAATATAGAACCTTTTGTGGGGTAGTGTTCCTCCAACATATGCAATTGTAAGTATGTTCCATATTTTGGGTGTGTGAGTGCTTTCTCTATATATTAGTGAATGTTTGTGTTCTCAAAAGTATCTTGCTATTATTATTTTTTTATTTTAGTGTTATATTCACAATTGGTTGTGGCAATAGAATTATTTTGGACACATGCATCATACATGTGGTATGATACTCAGTCTTGTATCAATATGGAAGAAAAAGGCCTATATATTGTAAAAATTATCACTTTTTACTATAAAGTTGTCACTTAGTATTTTTGAAACAATATCAAGGGAACTATATGTTCTACAACACAGGTATTCCAACAGAGGACGAACACCTTCAGTAACACTCACATACCCAGATCAAAGATCAACACACTGATGTTTTCACGTGGTAAAACCCCTATGGGGAAACATCCATGGCCCCAGCCAACGCGACCACTTGGAGCAGTTTATTAATGCAAAGAAAAAGATTGCAAAGAGATTTTACAAGAGAGTTTCTCACAATCGATCATCGACAAATGACCCTCTATGCTCTTTAAATAGAGATCATGGACCAATCAGGTGTTAAGCCACGGATCAATGGTCATTAAGATCGAGGAGAGTATGAACCGTCAGATCACTCTATGTCGGGAACATATCGTGACTGTCGGATTTCCTAACTACAAATGCATACTAATGCATACTAAAGAAACACACTAGAAAACACACTTTTACCTAACGACACAATAGACCATGTAGATCTTAACTAACTACTAAGTGTCTAAATATCCAAACACTATAACAACCACAATTTTCCATTTTGGAAGATAATGAAGATGTTGAAACCTTATCTTCAACTAAAAATAACTTTAAGCTAGAGTGTCATGAGTGGATTCATTTTTTTGGGGAAAGTAGACTGAAAATATGTCAAATGAGTGATATTTTAGGGGATTTTATGTAGGGATTGAATAGTTTGATCAAACCTATTCAAGAAAAAAAATAAACAATGGAACATATACACAATGTACACAAATATTTACCTTGGAAACTCTTACCTAAAAAAACCAACAAATTCATAGTGACACCTCTTTTTTATTATATTAACAAAAGAAGCTTACAATAAAATATATAATCATTTCACAACATGTTCAAATCTAATTCTCTAATTGTTATCAGATTACAATGGGTATAAAACCATGGGTTGAAACCACCCAAAACCCATAAATATTTCTATAACGACCTCAACAAAATAAGGATCCCCAAGCCTTGCAAAAATGTATCTAGGTGCACAGTCTATATCTGCAAAGAATACAACACATCCAACAAGGACAAAGGCTCAAGTTGTAAATTTTTTCCTTTTCAACATCAAAACACTAGTAGGAAGAAAAATCATCACAATTTTCAATCAAGGTAAGGTAATTACACATTACATTTTGTAGTTTTAACAAGTCCAAATCTACTTGCCATCAAATTATTAACTTCATGTTTTTATGATGAAGGGAGATATATTGAATTCATGTTTCCTTTTAATTTTAATCAAATCTTATCTTGAAAATAAATATGAAAAAATATGGAACGTGGCATATTAAAAAAGGCTAGGATAGAAGTCTTGAAAATAGTTTTAAATGTTTGTGATTTATTTATGCTTGCAAACAATATAAAATACAACTATGAAGAAGAAATTGATGGATGACTAGATCTAGAAATATGGTTGTGGGGAATGATATGATGAGATTGTAGAAATATTACATCTATACAAGGATAACTACTTTGATCTCAACTTTCAAGAATCTCAACCTCTCTATGATGAATCTACATGTGAAAGTTTTAGAAGAGAGAAATAAAAACTCCCAAATTTTGTCTGATAAATCTCTTTTTATACTTTTTATATATTATTGATTTTATAGCAAACAAAATATATAAATTAAATGGAAAACTAAGAATGAAAAAATCATCATGCATAGTTATGAGGAAGTAGTGAATAAGAGTTTCATCTTGAATCTTTTCCTTAAAAAATTTCTTTCCAACATCACAACCAACATTGCACATATATGTGATATATGTGGATGAAATTTTTTATCACATGAGTACTAATGTCTTGGTTTTGTTCATAATTGGATCCATATGCCCTAATTGAAACTCTTCAACAATGAGTAAATGAGTTCAATCAATTCATCAAATAAGAATCTTCCCAAGACTCTTCTTCATTTGAGTAGGTGCATATGTTTGTATTTAGGCAAGGAATAAAGAAAATTGTGAATATTTTACATGATCGAGAATGAGTAAATTATTTTTTCAAATAAGAACCTTCTCAAGTCTCTTATCCATTCGAGTGGATCGATACATTCATATTCAAGCAGGGGATAAATAATATTATCAATAAGTCACGTCATTGAACTATTCTTTGGTCAACAAGCTTTAAGAACAAATCCTTCCAATGGCGAGGGCATGTTGTGTACCATATATATATATATATATATAAACAAGTGTTGCAAGGCAATGGTAGTCCCTGTCTTTGGTGAATTTGAAAATTCATAATAAAAAGAATAATGATTTAAAATTAAATAAGATTAAATTATATAAATTGTAAAACTAAATAAAAAAGGTAAAACTTTTTAATGTTTTTTATATTATTAATTAGATTTGAAAATTGATAAAATAATGATTTAAAACTAAAATAAGACTAAATTATATAATCTGTAAAACTAAATAAAAAAGGATAAAACATTTTAATATTTTTTATATTATTAGTTATATTTGTAATAATTGAAAAACATAAAACATTTCAATGTTTCTTGTATTATAAAATATGATTTAAATGTTTAAAAATCATGAAATATAAATTTAAATACAATTATAGTGAGAAATAAAAAAAAAATATCCATGCTATATCCAGATGCCTAGGATCAGTATCGAACCAACTAGATCCGATGGCACTACCGAACCAAGTCTCTTATTCGCCTGGCATCAATCCAATACCACAATTGAGCTTAAACCATGCAGCCAAAAGAATGAGTTCGCTTATGCCAGAATAATTGAAGCGACAAGAAGGTTAATGCTCCCACATCCATAGCATTCGTTTCAGTTATCTGTTCCCACTGATACATCAAATGTGCCCATGCATCATCAATTTATATGACATGGACATCTTTAATTTGTGCTTCTAATATGGTGAGTATTAATAAAAACAAGTTTATTTGAAATGTGTTTCTAATATTAGGCCTTGGCCGAAGCATGATATACCAATTTACCACAGTCCCTTATGTTAATGAGACACATAATCAAACGAAATAACCATGGACTCTTCCAAGTCTGAGTTGACTGGTCCGACTAAGAACTTTGAGGCGTCGTTACCATCTACGAATTCGGATTTGGATTTGATATGATTTGGACAAAAAATTTATTGGAAAAATCTAAATTGAAAAAAAATGTTGTAGTATAAATCTGACTAAATACGAAATAGCCAGGACTCTTCCAACTCTAAGTTGACTGGTCTAACTTAGAACTTTGAGGCATTATTAACATATATGAATTCGGATTTGTATCCGGTATGATTGGGAAAAAAAATTGCATTGGAAAAATCTATTTTGAGAAAAAAAACGCTGGAGCATCTTGGAGCATCTGACTAATATGAAATATCATGCAAATTATTCAAAATAAAGAATCTAGATAATCAAACTTAAATAGCGCCCATTCTTCATTGCAGACCGAATTGTGGGTCGACTTTCCAAGAATCCAGATTTGGGCAGAAATTCCGCCGAATCAAATCTGAACTCGCCAAATCAAATCTGAACTCGGGCATAAATTCAGCCAAATTGAATTCGTGGCCCAATCTGTACAGCCCTGATTTGGCCGCATTCTGCTACCATGCTTTGAGGAAACCGAAACAAGTCATCTCCTATCCTCTAAGTCTTACTTGGACCTGAGCCATACTCACAAGTATGAGTCTACAAATCAAACAAATCAGATTGCCTTGACAAGAGTCACTCCATCGTCTGTCTACATAAGATATAGAAGGCAAAAAACACTAGTTTTGCTTATTTTTCTAACCCGACTTCACAGAAGACAACCAACAAACCCATCAGTTGTCCAGAATCTGTGGCCTTACATAATATATTGTATCAACCATCTTTCTGAACGTCTGTTATGGAACGTTAGAACAAAGGTTGCAGTTGGAGGGTTACCTGCATCACACAACACAGGAAAAAAAGGTTTAACGAGATTAATCCAACGATTACAGCACCAAATTATTCAATCCCTTGAATAGCCTCTAAGCAATAGTATTTATAGGAGATCTGCTATACAAACTATGAGATAAGTGGAAGCACTACTTCTAATAAAACCACAATACCTGAAAAGTGCAAAGGTTTTGTGCATTATGGATTGTCAATAATGATAGTGCGTTAGAGATTATTTATAATTCTTTGGGCTAAGATTATCCCTATTTCTTAGAGTTTTCCCATTTCAGATAATTTTTCCATGATCCATTATCAAGAAAAAATTACCCAAATCGTTGGTAACCCCTTATTTCAAAGAAGTATGGACAATTTTATTTCCTGCAAAAAAAACAAATCATGCATTAAATATTACTTGCTCAAAACTAAATCATGCATTAACTATTCCAATTAAAGGTAAAAGAAAGTTTATTGCTGCTGGAATAAATCCTTATGGTGTTCCATGGAAATTGCTAAAATTCAATTGGTTTCATTTGTTTTGTTGTGCCATTACTACCTGGGAAATAACACCTATAACTCCCAACGAAACTTTGGCTGCATTGAGATCCTCGTCTGCTTCAGTAAGACTCACAACTTTAGCATATCCCTCAACAAGGGAAGCCGGGACTACTAATCGCATCCCCACAACATATTCATGAACAACACTTCCCTTGCCAAACAGGGAACTACCATGAGCACCGGTGCCTAGCATACCCCCAAGAGTTACACCTAACCAGTAAGGGCAATGAGGCAAAGCAAGGCCTTCTCTGGCAACAACATCAATGAGATTCTCCAGGGTTACACCGCTCTGGAACGTCATCCTCATGCTGGGCTTGTCCACAGAGACAACATAGTCTAGATTGTGAGTGCTGATAATGAGACCGGAATCCCCGCCGGGGCATACCATCTTGGGAATACTGTGGGCGTAGCACGTCACAACTCTCATCTTCTGGTTCTTCTGGACAGCCTCGGCGACGGAGGCCAGAAGCTCATCTTCGGTGGAAGGATAGACGACTTGGGAACCCCTGCAGGTACTTCTATCAGGAAACACACCATAAGCAGTTGAAACCGTGCAGTTGCTAAATCCATTGGAGCATTCAACCACGGGACCCGGAGGGCTACAATTCACATTCTGGTTGATGATCAAAGGAAAATCAAATTTGAAACTTAGTTAGGACTGAATGCAATGGACACGGCTTCACATTCACAGCATTCCAGAGGCTACTCACAACTTTTTAACAACATTCCAGAGGCTACTCAGCAAAAGCAGCTCCATTCTTTGAATAGTCCGCGGTTCAAATGCATGTTCGGCTTCCCCTACCTGTAAACACAAAATAAGAGCACCATTTTCAAACACAAGTAGGAGCCACAATGACATTCAATTCATAATTACTATCATAACCTGAAGGGCAAGAAGCAGAGGAACTTGGCGTTCTTCCATCTTGGCTGCCAGAGACAAGCAGGTGACAGATGTTAGTTGTATCGCCCACGACTTCCATTATTGTGAACACAACAACATTCAAGCTGTTTACAACGATTTTTAATGGAAGATCATTTGAGAGATGATATGTTTATAAATGCTTTAGTCATACTGACAGAACCCAAAAATATGAGAAGCTCTTATCAACTACCTGAACTTCTGTACAGGAAAGAAAACGATCAAGGTAGTTTGCAGCCAGCAGGGCTGTTTCTGGAAGAAAATAGTAATGCGCCTGAACCTGCATTCATTAACAGAAGTTCAAAGAATTCAACGTTAAGATTTTACATTTGGGCATTGAGATTTTGGATGAATGGATAGCTTTTTTACCTTCAAAATCCAGGAGACAACTTTTTGGTGAGCTCTGGCATCGCCATTGTTAACCTCCAGCCTCTTGACATAGTCCGTTTGAGGAGTATACAGTGATTCTTTGCCAACAAGGATAGATAATTCTCTGTCCTCAACATCATCCCCTGCGTGGTTTTGATTATTGAGCGTTGGCGGTGCATCGTGAGAAGAGGAAAAGCCATATTGATCAGTACAGTAAGGATGGTAAGTGCAATGAATGCTGTGAAAAGCCATGACTGACGCTCATATGAGCCTTACAACCGCCAATGTTGGCTGAGGATATCCGAGTCCCGACGGCCTATCCACCACCCGCCGCAGCATTGAATGTTGCGTAGCAGGGGGACACTTCTCGCCTGAATCCTCGGCCATACCAAGCAATCTATCAACCGCCATTTTGCTCTTCCGTCATTTTTATTCGGCACTTCACCCATACCTACCCATCAGTCTCGAAATTAGAAACCATTGGCCATGACCAATATATTAATTGTTTGAGTCAAATCTATTAATTGTTTATACATCGAATAACGTGAACCCTGCAATAACACTTGAAAGAAATTAGCCAATCAAATGTTAGAAAAATAATTTTTTTTATTATTAAAAAAAATACATATTTTGATTTCCTATGTTACACATTTGATATAAAAAAAAAATCTAAATTCAACCCTAAACTAATAGCCAGTCAACGATGAACTCATCGCTATTAGTCCCTGGCCTTGGCAGGGACTAATAAGAATTATTTTATATTTAATATTATTGTTTTGTAATAATGTTTTAGTAGTTAATCCTTTCATGTTTTGTACAAAGCACTTTATGTTAAATAAACTCTCAAATAAATAACTAATATGTTTAAGATTAATTAGTTAAATAAGAACCTAATCACTAAATGAAGATAATTTATGCCACAAGTTAGAGCTCTAGTCACTTTTTTTTATAAATATAAATAATGGTTTCTCTAATTTGTATTGAATATTATCTATCAATTAAACATTACATTTTCTCCCAATAAAGAATCTTGTGTTGGATAATTATTCCTTCAATATTTGAAATTTTATGTCCATTCCATGTTTTAGGTGTGAAGATGGACTTGCATGTTTTGGTAATGCTTTGGAAATTATTTTATTTTTTTCTTATTACTTTGTTTCAATTTTAGATACACAATTGGTTGTGGTAGTTGTGTTATTTCAGGTAAATACATACTGCATAAAAACATAGTACAAAGTTGTTACTAGTGGATTTTGTAAATCCCTATGATTTAAAAGGTTTCTCATTGTTATGAATCTTCAACAAACACTTCTATCATGAAAATCAATTTTGTTTATCTTGAAAAAAAAATAAAGGTTTGTTGTGTCGGATGAATGAATTTTTGCTACTGCAAACAATGTGAAGGGAGGGATGGAATACCTCCCAAACACACATGCAATATTAATCGGGGGGTAGTAGAATCACCACTTGGTTCTAGGGCCAAACCAAGAAACTAAAGGGTAAGACAAAAGAGGGAATGGCACTAGGTTAATTAGGATTTTAAGATCTTGTTAATATCAATATATGGTTGTAGATAATTGCGTTACTTAACTTAGGTTTCATATTAGGTTTTACTAGTAAATTATCAAATTGAATAAGCTAAAGGGTTAATTAACTAGCAATTCTTTTTGTGAGCTATAAATCCTAATGTTGGAAATGAAAAGTGAACAATGGAAATAAATCACTATCAAGACAGGGATGGGTAGATGGAATAAGTAAATCCATGGATGATTGATTTTCATTAACTCATATCATGCATATATACAAGAGGAAGTGAACTTCGGTTTCATCTTTCAAGAGGTCCAAATGACTCTTCCTATTCACCTATAACTCTTTATATTTGTCCAAGATTAGTATTTACAATGCACCTCAATCCCTAATGATTAGGTATCTAACATTCTCCCCCTTAATCTAAAGGAATGTTTGTGATTCCAATCATCATTATGAAATTTTAAAACTTCTCTCTTCCAAGCGCTTTGGTGAAGATGTTCACAATTTGCCCATTTGAGGAACAATGTCTCAACTGAATAGTATTGTAATGTAAATGATATTGAATTATATGGTACTTTGTGTTGATATGCTTGTTTAGATCATGGAATCTAGGATACTTGGCCAACTTGATTGAATAAGTAATGTCAACTAGAAGAGGAGTAGAATTCACATTTTTCTCATGCAAATTGGCAAGTATTTTCTTCAGCCACACAATCCCCTTTGTTGCTTCTACAATTACCACATATTCTTCCTCTATTGTGAAATCTACTAGAACTGGTTGTTTTCATGATATCTAAGAGAAAACTATCGATCCAAGACTCATGGGATAGCTTGAAGTTGACACTCCATTTTCTTTGTCCCCATCAAAATATGAATAAGAATATTCAATCAAGTTGAAATCATCCACCTTAGAATATTGAGTACTAATTCTTGAGTTCCCTTCAATTATTTTAGAACTCTTTTGTAGAAGACCAATGTCCTTCACAAGGTTTTTACATGAACCTGGAAATAATCCCAAGAAATATTGAAATATCTAGTCTGGTGGTTGTAAGGTATATAAGACTTCCCACAAGTTGTCTATACTTGGTTGCATCCTCAAATTCATTCCCTTATTTTGATGTGAGATTCAAATTTTGTTCCATTGGAGTAGAGAGAGGGTTACACTCATCCATGATAAACTTGTTCAATAGTTCTCCAATGTACTTATTTTGGGAGATGAATATGTACTTTGGATTTTGATTTACTTCAATGCCCAAGTAGTAGTGAATATGTCCCAAATTTTTCATCTCAAATCCTTTCTTCAATTATTTATTTATGGATGCAATATAGATTTCATTGTTCCCTGTTATCAACAGATCATCTACATACACTATAAGATATTCAATAATTTTTCCAAATTTCTTGACAAACATAGTTGCATTATCAAGATTAAAGTTCTTGAAATTCAATTTCAAAAGATGCTTTGTTATCTTTTCATACTAGGATTACGGTGATTGTTTCAGACCATATAAGGATTTGATGAGTTTACATACTTTTTGTTCTTGTTTCTTCACAAAAAAACCTTCTAGTTGAGACATCAATAAATTGTCTTTCAAGTATCCATTCAAGAAAGAAGACTTCACATATATTTAATGAAATTTCCATCCATTATGTGTTAACAATGAAAATAGACTATTAAAGGTAACCCATTTTGTTGTGTGTGGGGGAGTGGGGGGTAATTCTCCTCATAATCAATGCCTATTGTCTATGCAAATCCTTTTTCCATCAGCCTCTCTTTCTTCCTGTCGAGTGAGCCATTTGATTTGTACTTGTTCATGAATACCCACTTGCAGCTAATTGGTTTGGTTCCAAATGGAGTATCCACCAACTTTCATCATACTCCTTATGCATGGCTTCTTTTGGCTCATCATGAGAAACAACTTCTTCAAAGGAATTTGGTTCAAAGTTAGTAGATAAATTCAATTCACAATCATATGAAACATCCATATCATCTACATCACCTGAATTTGAATTATCTACATCACCTCCATCTTGTCTTGTAGAACTTTTGGTTCTTGTATTTCCAACCTCATCAGGATGAACACTTTCAAGTGTATTTATGAGCCACTTTGGTGGAAATTTATGAGTTCATCCAGGTTGTTCCATTGATGGAGATGCTACTACATTTCCATCAAGGTTCATCCTTTCAATCCTCTCAATCACATCATCCAAATGAATTTCCTATTCTAATGAAGTGGATAGAACTTATTCATGAGGGGGATATGGTGCTTCAAAAGGAGATTCCATATATTGATACAAGATAGGGATACTCCCTTAAATATGTGGAATCTAATCATCAAACTCATGATATGTCTTTACATGGGTTAATATATCT
Organism: Picea engelmannii; assembly: GCA_009831015.1. Taxonomy (NCBI): domain Eukaryota; kingdom Viridiplantae; phylum Streptophyta; class Pinopsida; order Pinales; family Pinaceae; genus Picea; species Picea engelmannii. The sequence goes on from ML785952.1 coordinate 282,432, forward strand.
AGATGATCAATCTCGCACTCAACAATTTTGTCATTCTTGGAGGATTCTAGAAAATTTGATCTCTGGAAAGAATGAAATTCTTCTTTACCTCATCGTAAAGATGATATACCTTGGTTTTCTTTGAGTACCCCAAGAATATGTTGGAGCCCCCTTGTGTAAGGGTTCGAGGGAAGTGCCCAAAAAAAAACATTTTGGCGGCCTTTTGCATCCATTTTTGGGCAGTTTTTCGGCACATGGTTTTCTCCGATGGTCTTCTATTTTTTTTAAGGAATTAGGGTTGTTGACTAATATGGGTTATTGGATTATGGTTTTGGATGCTATGAGATCCTATATTTATATTGTATTGTAAACAATGTATGAGGTGAATGAATATAGAATATGTTGGTTTTCCCAGTTTGGGTTTCTAGGGGAAAACTCTATGTGTAATGTGTGTATTTGCTTTTGTATCTTTTCTATTATTTTATTGAAAATATGTTTGCAGTAAATAATTTTACAAGGTTGAAATCTATATAATATGAACTTTATACTCCTTGCATCAAGTTTGTTTCTTTTATCCTTAGGAATTAATCCATAGAAAGTGGAACCAAATACCCTGATATGCCTCACTGAAGGAATGAAACCATACCGCATTTCATAAGGAGTCGTGTTCCCAATAGCATGATATGGATTCCTTCTTTTCACATACACTGCACATAGAACTACATCATCCCAAAACATCAATTTCACATTTTTTAATAACACCATAGAACAAACCATGTTTAATATATTTGTGTTCATTCTTTCAGCTACACCATTCTGTTGAAGATTGTATGGAACTATGGTTTTATTACCCCCTCAGTTCCGGGGGTAACTAGAGGATATTTTTTTCTCCATGATATACATTCTAGACAACAATCTTGATGATGCCATTTCGGACTCTCCATGGACAGTTTCCTATGGTTTCCTTCATTATATTCTCATCTCATCTCACCCATATGAAATGGTGCATTAAATACTTGGGTACATCATTATGGTACTTAATATTGAGTGATAATGTTAATAGTTTAGGCATGAAAATTGTGATCATGGGTTGATTTGGATAATGAATCATTATGATTTTTCCTTGTCTCACCTTAGTGGTCATTATTGTTTTCTAGTCAAGTGTTGTCACTCTTGGGAAAAGTTATACTATTGGGGGACCTTAATGGGGGTAACATGTCCATATCCCTTACCATTAATAACACATTCCATCTATCACCTATCCATTGTCCTTTCTTTCATGATGGTTGTTACATGTATCCAAAAAGGGTATGTGCTTCATAATACCATGAGAAGAAGGGGCTTGAAATCCTAAGGTTGATGCATCTTTATAATAAAAAAACCTATAGAAAGAGAAAAATCCAAAATTCAAAATGTGGGAAAAATAAACAAACAAGAAAATCAAAGTATTAAAAAACAATAAAAATAAAAAAGCATGAGCTCTACCCCTTTGCTAAGAGGTCATCACCCTAATTCCTATGTAATTAATGCATATCTTACGAAAGGATTTAGAAAATCAAATGTCAAAAGCCAAAAAAGGTTAAAGCTATAAAGAAAATTGAAAATATGGGTTTGGAAAGACACATTTCCAAGGAAAGGGTACCTCATTTCAAAAGAGCTCACTCTACAAAGGTGCTCATGAGTATGACTATTATACATGGCCTTGCATGTCAATGACATCCACACCATGAAGTAAAGATCGATCTATAGAACTTCCATTACACATACTCCTTGATGGGTTCCTTGGGACATACCTCTTGGTCTGGGTACTAGAACACCTAATAGGGGATAATAATGATCCTCCCATACCTAGACTTGGAAAATTGTATAATTTTGTAATCTAGTGTGAATTTTGACGAGGATGTTTTGTAAGATCTATCTAATGGATTTTATATTAACATAACTCATTTTATATGTTGTGTTTGTATTGTGTACCTTACCTCCAATCTTCATGATTCATCTTGGACCACATGATCTCCTCCTCGAATCATGATTGCACATGATTGGTTTACACTTGGATCCTTTGGAGGATGTTGAGTGGCTCTTACCCCACTTTTATGGAGGCCCACCCCACCACTTGAGAGAGGTAGTTTGGCACTCCTAAGAGGATGTTTTGGGTTTTTATCACATGGATATATTCATGAGACACCCTAGCATACATGGGCGTGACCTTGAGATCATTGATGATGGGATGTTTCATGCATGATGATGATGGCTTGATGGGATGTTGCACCTTCTATAGAGTATGTTGGAACCTTGCTTGAGGAAAATGCACTTGGAGATATTATTTGGCACCTTTCCATGGATGATACCACCATTTCATGATGGGATGTTTCACCTTTTCACGAAGGGGCACTTTGATGTGACATTTGGGGCACCTTGGTGTGATGTTTTGGGCTTCTTCATGATGATATGACACCTTTTGATAAAGCATCATACCCCTTGGAGGAATGGGGCACTTGATGTGATGTTTTGGGGATTCTTGGCACTTTTTGATGAGATTTCACACCCTTTGGATGATGAGGCACCTCTTGAGATGAAAAGTTGCACCCGTTCATGGAAACTTTTCACCTAGATATCTCATATAAATAGAGAATTATTTCTCATTTTTTAAATCATTGCTACTTGTGGATATTTATCACTCTTTTCTACTTCTAATTCTTCTCTTTCATGAAGAATGATATGGATGGTTAACTAGGGTGAATTTTTTGGGAGCTATGTTTGTGTATCTTCTACTACTACTTGGATAACATGGAAATTAGGGTTTTGATGGACGAAACATGTTTTGAGTAAGTATTCTATTTTCAACTTATGGTTATGTTTATGAATTTATTTTTAGATTTATTTTGTTTCTCTCGTGGTGGTTGATCATCCTGTTTGGGTTTCCATGGGAAAATCTCTGTGTACTATGTGTCTACTTTGTCATTTACTTTCTTGATTAAATCTTTCTTCCTCTCTTCTACTAGGTTTAGTGTGGAAGTGTTCCTAATTTCCTAACAATTATTTCTAAATTTTACTACTTTAGGTTTAGGGTTAGGGTTAGGGTTTGTTTGCTACAAAAAATATTTCCATCCATAAGAACCAAGATGTCTTGGGTTTTAGGTCTGTTTTTTACTATTTAATTTTCCAATTTTGTTGGTAAGTAAAACCCTAATTTAACCTGGTATTTATCCTTCTTGTTTACTACATCATTTCATGATCAAAGGGATAGTATTTCTACTGCTACAATATTTATTTATTGTTGCAATAATTCATTTTACTATTGAAAATTGATTGTTTTACAACTATCATAATTTTAATACTATTGAAAATTACATATTTCACTACTGAAATAATATCTATACTATTAGAGATCATTATTGTCGTAATAATTTAGTTACTGTTGTTATTTCACATATTTATTGCAAGTTTTATCTCATCCTTATACCTTTTATTTATTTCTAGTGTTGTGGGATCCTACTAAACTTATACTTGAATTGGAAATCCCCTCTATTTGGCTTGATACCTCAACACTTTAAATCTATAAATTGTATTTATCCACCACCTCTCTATTACTTTTCCTATACTTATCTTTTTGGTAGTATGAGTAGTCACCCAAGGGGGGCCTAGATTTGATTGTGTCTTTCATAGGGATTCTTGGAGGCTACGGGGGAAGCCTCATTATGTTGGATACTATTCCTTCACTTGAGAGAGGGAATTTGTTACCTAGGTGATAGTGGTGACATATTTCATGTTCCACTAGTATTAGTGCCTTGTGAAGGCTTTGAACTTGGTGCTAGATTGTGTGGTAATAGGTTTGATGTTGAATACCATGTTGGCAAATATAGTTTTCAAATTCATTATAATTATATTCTCCTCCATTATCAATATGAAGAGTGCCAATATTTGATTGTGCTTCATTTTGTATCCATACATAAAAAAATTAAAAAGTTTCAAAATCCTATGATTTATCTTTAAACAAGTACACCCAACACATCCTAGTTTAATCATCAATAAAAGACATGATATATCTATTTCCACTAGAATATGAAACAGGCATGGGGCCACACAAATCAAAATGTGTCGATCTAATTTGATACATGCTCTAGAAGTGGAATCATGGAAATGTTGTTTGTTGTGTTTTCCAAGGATACAAGAACCACATTTCTTCAATTTCTTAGGAATAATAGGCAAGCTAGAAACACCATTATTTTTCAACAAACAAACATTGTCATAATTAATGTGTTCAAATATAGCATGCCATAAGAGACTAGATGGAAATGTATCTTCATCTTGGTGAGAGAGTTATGCACACTTTTTTGCATGAATAGATGTCCCTTTTAACTTCAATAATATTTCATCCTCCACTTCTATCATAATGACCATGTTGTTAGAAGACTTCCTTTTTTCAATTTTTCCATCGAATATATGAATAGAGTGGCCTTGCTATTGAATGTGCACAAGAGATAGCAAGTGCCTTCACAACTCAAGAAGATACAACACATAATGCATAAGAAAATATAGGCATCCGGGTAATTTAAGCCTAATGGAGCCAATTCTCGAGGGTTTGAGACTTGATTTATCTGCAAAATAGACTATACCATCTATATTGTCATTGAAATATTCAAATAAGTCTCTTTTGAAGGTCATATGGCATGTTGAACCTATGTCAAGTATCCATGCATCTATCCAAGAAGAAAGTGAAGTGTTAAATAAATATCCATTTACTCCAATGTTGCAATGGGAAATAATATAATGAGAAAATTCATGTGTCTTACCTTTTTCCAGATATGATACTTTATCTTTTCCTTATTTTTTATCTTCTTGTGTTTGATATTATCCCAAGGGATTCTACATGTATTTGTTCCATGTGACCCAGTCTTTCTATAATGGATACTGTGAATATAAGATATCTCACCTTCACTATGCCTACCCGCCTACCTCTAAAATTGTTTCTTCCACTTCCTCTTTTATTTTTATTCTCCTCTAGAAGAATCATGTGATTGATTCTTCCCTTTTTGATAAAGTAACATGGTCTCTCTAGTGGGTTGAGTTTTATTCTTATTTCCAAAATCTTTCTCATGTTCTACAACTTTCTCCACAAAAGAGTCAAATGTAATGGACTTCATTTGGCCACTAGCTTGCAAGGATTCAAGGTAGTGAGAATATGTAGCGTAGAGGGCCTTGATGAAGGCTATGAGAGGAATGTATATCTTCACCCTAGTGGAATATAGGTTGTGCATGATGGCTTTGATATTAGAATCTAAATCCATGGGATCATCATCCTTCAATTATAGGTTGATTATCTTCACCAACAATTGTATGAGTTCCAATTTTGAGTGTGAGTCATAGAAATCCTTAAATTTATTTAAAGCGCCATATGAGTATTTAATAGGAATAATATGGTGGCTCGCATATTCACTTACTATAATAGCAATAAAGGAGTATGATTTCTTGTATTTTTTCTTCCATATGGCAAGCTCCTTATCTATTGTAGGTTTGGTAGGTCCACTTTCATCCTCTCCTTCACAAATGTCATCCCACAAATCATTAAAAAATAGAGTGTGTTTGATCTTTTTGGACCATTATGGGTATTTTTTTTCTAGACAACACCGCACCATCAATGGATGTGAGAGAATTCATTTTCACCACTAGCTACTTTGTAATACAAATCCTTTCATCACAAGGAAGAAACTCCTATTGATATATTCAAAGCTATCTTTCCCATGTTCGACGAGGAGTTTAAAACTATGTTGAACAAACCAATTGATATTATTGTACTACATATGTTTGAATTATTGGACCAGTCAAAGGTTAAGACCCTTTGTGTTTCTTATCACAACCAAGTTTGTGTCACCAATAATAACAATGTAGATTTATGGTCATCAGGAATTGAGAAGGAGACAAATATTTATATTTTGTTGGAATAATGGATATTTTAGGCAAACAATTTGTCTCTGTTCTAAATAAATATTCATATGTGCATAAAAATAGAGGACTCTTCCTATTCACTTATGAATCTTCATAATTATCCTATCTTAATATTTAAAAATATATTTACAATGTACCTAAATCCCTAAGGATTAGGTATCTAACACTCACGAGAAATTAATTATTGTAAGTGTTTAAACTAGCTATATTGAAAAGGAAAGTTATGGCATGCCTCCAAGATTTATGCAAGTCCTATAATAACCTACCCACACAACTCCAATTTCTTGTAAGACCATATTTGACCCGGTATCCAATATAAGTGTGTGTGTGTGTGTGTGTGTGTGTGTGAGAGAGAGAGAGAGAGAGAGAGAGAGAGTAATCAATAAACACTAGATATACTATTGTAAAGATAAATCACCTTAAATGTAGAGTAGAAATATCCTAGTACCCTCAATGTGGACGATACCTCCCTTCAAGTTGTAGGGTTGAAATTTCCAAGGTATGAGTGGAACTAAGCCAATGAAGATGCCCTATAATGAATTAACAAGCCTACAAGGTCATAGTCAAGCTAGAACAAAAGGTCCCCATAGAGGTGTTGGATATGATAGGTGCAAGCAACTTAGGGGCATGGTGGAGGTGGAAGAGAGAGAAATCGAGTATGTATCTATAAAATAGGGTTTCAAAGAAGATTTAAAGATATTGAACCAAGAGACTTTACAAAGAGGAATATGTTAGGTTAATTTTTTGAGGGACCAAGTTATATAGAACAATGATAACAAGCCTATTGACATTATCTCAATAGAAACATTCCTATTGACCTAATTTCAATAAGAAATGGAATGACCTCTCAATGTAGGTGTATATCAGGTTAGTCATTAGGGGGACCAAGTCATACATAATAGACAAACTATGTGTATTTCTTGATTTTGCAAATTTGCTAAGATTGTGCCATGGGTTTTATCCCTAAAACAACCCTTTATTACATGTGTCATAGATTACAGATATGACACCTCCAAGGAATTTTTAGTATGTTTTTTTAACTATAGATCAAAAAGGGTTAATGATATTTAATTCACTTTGACAAAATAAATAGTCAGTCCACATGGATTTGGTTTTATATGGAGCCAAAATTCTGTATCCTAAGTAATTATGCACCCAATTAGGGGTTTTCACCACCAATTGAACCCATAAAGTTAGGAATTATTGCAAGTGCATGCCCCGAGGTTCAAAATGAGCCAAACCAATGGCCAAATTCTAGAGAACAAGGGATAGGATCCATATTTTTACCCCCTCACTTTGAGGGGTATTACAAGGCTGATTTTAAGGATGAAAATTTATATTAAAATGTAGAAACATGGGCTAATCTTACTATTCCTTAATATGCAAAATGTAAAAAAAAAAATAGCGATAGTTTTGTAAAAATATTCAAATTTATAAGGATTTTATATACTTTCTATAAATATTTGGCGATTTTTAAGGTAAAATAATTTTATTCTATGGAATTTGGGCGAATCATTTTTAGAGAAAATGGAAAATAGTGAATATTGTTTTGGAAAAAAACCATGGAAAATTAGACCATTTGCGAAATTTAGCCCCTAAAATCATCTAAATAGAGGAGTTTTTTTCTCCATGATACACATTATAGATAATAGTTCTGATGATGACATTCTAGAATTCCCCATGGATAGTTTCCCATAGATGCCTTCCATTACATGCTTAGCTCACTTACATTAAATGACATGGTGCATTACATTTTGAGGTACATTATTTTGACACTTATATTAAGTGATAATGTCAATTTTTAGGGCATGAAAATGGTGATCATGGGTTGAATTGGATAATGAATCATGATGCTTTGAATTGATACTTTTTTCCTTCTTTCACCTTGGTGGTCATCATCACCTCCTAGTCAAGTGTTGTCACACTAGGGAAAAGTTGTACTACTAGGGGGACTTAATGGGGGTAACATGTACATATCTCTTTCCATACATAACATATTCCATATGTCCTTTATTTGTTGTCCTTCCTTTTGGGTTGATTCTTACATCTATCCAAAAAAGTTCCATGCTTCATAATCCCATGAGAAGAAGGGTCTTGAATTCCCAAGCTTGATGTAGCTTTATATAAAATGATCTAGAAAGAGAAAAATACCCAATTCAAAATGAAAGGAAAAGAAACAAAGAATAAAAACAAAGTATTAAAAAACCAAGAAATAAATGAGGCACGAGATCTACCCCCTCTCTAAGAGGCCATCACCTCAATTCCTATGAAATTAATGCATACCTAACAAAAGGAATTAGAAAATCAAATGTCAAAAGACAAAAAAGGTTGAAGTAATAAATAAAAAGGAAAACAAGGGTTTGTGTTAGGAAATGAGACACACTTCCACACTAAACCTAGCATAAGAGAGGAGGAGAGATATAATCAAGAAAGTAAATGACAAAGAAAACACATAATACACAGAGATTTTACCCTGGAAACCCAAATCGGGAAAACCAACATTCCTTGTGTGTTTTTCTCCTTATTGTCTTATTCATTCAGAATAAAATGTTACATGTATAACCTTGGTCCACACCTAATACACATTCGACATCATACCCTCTTTCTTACACAAGAATAACCATGTAGACAATTCGTCTTACATTTGCATGACCAACAACCTCTAAATTACAGACTCTTGGCGATTATCCATTCATCATCTAAAGATTCAAGATTCATTGATTAGCATTTACATCCTTACAACGTTCCTTATTTATAGGATTTATTGCAGGTAAAACCCTAAAGAAATGGTGCCCAAAAACGATTACAGATCCACGCAGATCATTGGCTACAAATCCTGTGAATCTTGGGTTTTTTTTACAGTCGATTACCAGGTCGGATTACCATCGACTACCATTTGTCCTTCATTAAATATTCAGTCAGTTGCCACATTCCCACATGTTGACCTCTTGTTGGTTGACCTCTTTGACTTGTTTTTGATGTATTTACCATGTCGAACCACCTCGACCATCGAAATCAACTTTACTCGGTCGAATAACCTCGACCTTTGACTTTTTGTCGATCCACCTCGACTTTGTATTTACCCAGTCGAACCACCTCGAACTTCAACTTTGAATTTCATTGAAAATAATTTAACAACCCAATATTATCCCACTTGTTGTCTTCTTTGCTGAAACCAGGAGACATTTGAACTTTCATTCACATACCCAGGGAAGCAATTCCCATTACCTCTCTACATCAAGAGAAATTCACAGCACTCACAGAATTGGTCAACAAGTCTTCTATGTTTTCTAACGTGTCTACTTTCCCTAGCAACATTGTGTTTCTTTCCACCATGTATTTCATGAAATGGTATTGTACATCAATGTTCTTAGTATTCAAATGATAAGTTGGGTTCTTTTCCAGAAATATTGTTCTTTGAGTATCGCAACTTATCTTCATATCTCTCTACTCAAACCTAATTCCTGAACATAGCCTTTGCATCCATGCTTCTTCTTTTCTTCCATGAGTGGTTTCCATGCATTAAGCTTATTTTTTTACAAGGCTATGACCGCTTGTCACTTACACATCCAGTTGATTACTCCATTGAACATATTGAAGACATATCCAATGTTTGACCTCTATTGATCCATATCTTTATCCTAGTTAGCATCGATAAATCAATGTACATTTAATTCACTGTCACCTTCAGGTTTTCCTTGGTAGTATATAGAATAATATGTTGTACCACACAAATGCCTTATACTATTTTGACAGTTGTCATGTGCTCCTTCCCAGGTGTCAACATGTATCTTCTCATCACTTCCATTGCATGGGAAATTATTAATCGAGTGAAGACCATCCCATACATTAGACTACCAAAAACACTTGCATAGGGAACACGTGCCATGTCCTCTATTTCTTCCTATGTCTTTGGACATTGTTCAACAGTTAGCCTTGCTCCCACAAGAATTGGCACCTTCACAGGTTTGAAATCCTGCATGTTGAAACATTTCAAAACTATTTCAATATACTTCATCTAGTTCAACCAGATATTTCTAGATACTCGATCTCTCTTAATCTCCATTCCCATAATGAAGTTATCTGCACCGAGATCCCTCATGTTCAACTTGGAGGATAAATTCTTCTTCACCTCCTTTAATGTGTCCATGCTTTTTCGAATCAACAATATGTCATCAATATACAAAGCCACATATATGAAACACCCACCTTCTTCTTTGGAATATATGTAGTGATCAACTTTGCTTCTCACAATTCCCAAACTAAGGATGTATATGTCTAAATTTGTGTACCACATCCTTGGTGATTTATTTAGACTATAAAGGGATCTCTTCAGTTTTCACACCAAATATTTCTTTCCATTTACTACAAATCCTTTAGGTTGTTCATGTAGATTTCTTCTTCCAGGTCCCCACGTAGGAATGATGTATTCAAATCCATATGTTCTATTTCCATATCAAATGCTACATCCAGAGACATTAATACTCTAATGGAAGTTAATTTTACAACCGTGGAAAAAATCTCACCGAAGTTGACTCCTTGGACTTGGGAATATTCTTTCGCTACCAATCGAGCTTTGAATTTTTCAACTTAACCTAATACATTCATCTTCTTCTTGAATACCCATTTGCTACCAATAGGATTTCTTCCACTAGGTAACTTGACTAAGTCCCATGTCTCATTCTTATGGAAAGATTGCATCTCTTCGACCATGGTGTCCTTCCATAGTTTTCCCTCTATCGAGTCAATTGCTTCCCCGACTGGCTTGGGCTCATCGTCGGTGGAAGTTAACGTGAATGCATAATGGAAGTCGGGTGGATTATACCTTTCAAATGGTTTTCTTACTCTTTTTAACCTCCTTACAACCAAGATCATTTGTTCCACCTCTTCTTCTGATTCAGCCGACTCATCTGAATCATCTTCTTCGTTCCTCAGTTAAAACCACATTGTCTCAAGATTATTCTCGGTCTGAACAATTTCTTCAGGATCGAACTTCCTTCTAACTTCTCTGAATACCACATCTTGACTCTACATTTTTTTCCTTAGCTTATATCCTTTCATTCCTTCTTTGTATCCAATGAAAATACATTTGACTTCCTTCTTGTCCATCTTTCTCCTCTTTTCCTTGGGAACATGCACAAATCCATCCCATCCAAATAATTTGATATGTGAAACCGAAGGATTATTACCTGACCATACCTATTGTGGAGTCGTGTCGACTAGTGATGACGAAGGAGATATATTCAATAGATATTTTGCAATGTCAACTTCCTCTGCGCAGAATTCTTGTGTAAGCCCAGCATCATTGAGCATGCTCCTTTCCTTGTCCATCAACATTATGTTCATTCTCTCGGAAACTCCAATTTTTTTGGGGGTATATGGTGTGGTATTTTGGTGTGATACGCCACACTGATTGCAGAATTGATCAAATTATTTTCCACATAATTCACCACCGTTGTCAATTCTCAACACCTTAATATTTGTATATGTATGGTTTTCTACAAGATATTTGAAATCTTTGAATTTATTGAAAACTTATGATTTCTTCCTCAGTAAATATATCCATGTATTCCTGGAAAAATCATCTATGAAAGAGACATAATACAGGGATCCACCAAGTGAAGGCACTGTGACAGGGCCAAACACATCACTATGAACCAGCTCTATAATCCTATTTTTCCTGTGTCTCTATAGATGGGAACCTCACCTGACTTTGTTTTCCATATATACAATGTTCACAAAAGTCGACTTCTAAATTACATTCAGGAAAGTCTTCGACTATACCTTTGTTATGCATAGCTCGAAGTCCTTTTTCTCCTATGTGTCTCATCCTCTCATTCCATAGCATGGTTGGGTCAACTTTATGATAACTTGTTGAGTTGGTTTGGATCGACTCAGCCCAAGTTGATTCGAGTTGAGTCGTGAGTTGACTTCAGAAACAATGATGTTGTTGCATCCAGTCGAGTTGACACTCCCTAGCAACTTGTATAGGGTTCCAATCTGAACTCATTTCATTAAGACCATCACAACTTTGACCAAATTCCATAAATCCTTCTGAATTAGAGTATGCACACCAACATCACTCATCTTACTAACAAATATCAGGTTTCTTTCCAAACTCAGAATGTGTAGCACACCTATAAGGGTTCGAATCCTCCCATATTGTAGTATCATTTGAAATCTTCCCCTTCTGACAATTTTGGTTGTCAAATTGTCCCCTAATAACACTTCTCCTCCTTCATAACATTCATGTTTGCAGAACCATTCTCTATGTGGTTTCATATGATAGGATGCTCCTGAGTCGATCAACCAAACATATTTATCTAACTGTGTACTGGTCGATGTCAGGTAACATTGCCTCCCTTGTCTAGAGTCATCTTTCTCTTAGTCGACTGCTTCTCGTCGGATCATGTACTGACTTCCATCGTCTTCGAATTGCAGTCCTTTTTGTAATGCCCAAATTTACTGCATTTCCAAAATATTCTTATCAAATGAATTGGATATTTATATCTACCCTTCGACTTAGAATTTCTATCGGAGAATTTTCCTTTATCTTTGTCAATCGGTCAACCTCTCACCACTAAAGCATCTTCAATATATCCTTCCATTTTATTTCTTCTCATTTCTTCTAACAGTAGAGATGAAAACATGTCTTCTAGCATTAATGTGGTTGTATTACTCCCTATAGCCACGACTAAGCTATCCCAGGGGTCAGGAAAAGAACATAATAGGATAATACAATTCTCCTCCTCAGTGATTTTAATATCCACAAAATATAATTGGCTTATAATGGTATTAAATGCATTTAAATGCTCAGTCGTTGAACTACCATCACTAATCCTTAGAAGATACAATTTATTTATGAGAAACAACTTATTTACTAGGGATTTCGACTGGTATAAGCTTCCCAACTTGTCCCACGTTTTCTTGGCCAAATATTCACCTTAGACATTCAACAACACCAAATCTACAAGACAAATTTGAATTTTACTACTCTTCCTTCGACATACCTGTCAGCATGGTATCTAGGCAGACTATTGTCCATTTTTCTCGATCTACAAGGAGATATTCAATTTTAAGCTTCTGAAGCTCAAAATTTTGGCCATTGAATTTTTTTATCTCTATTCTCGAGCTGCTCGCCATTCTTTAACACAATCTTTAGCACAATCTTTAAATATTTCTAACTTATGACTTTTACTGAACCTAGAGTTTACCTTAGATCCAAGGTTGTTAAACCAAGATTTGATATCACATGTTATGAAATGAGACAAACTTCCACACTAAACCTAGTATAAGAGAGGAAGAAATATATAATCAAGAAAGTAAATGACAAAGCAAGAACACGGTACAAAGAGATTTTACCCTAGCAACTCAAACCAGGAAAACCAACATTCCTTGAGCGTTTTGCTCCTTGTTGTCTTATTCATTCAAAATTAAAGGTTACATGTCTAACCTTAGTCCACACCTAAGACACAATCGACATCATACCCTCTTTATTACACAAGAACAACCATGTAGCTAATTCGGCCTACATTTGCATGACCAACAACCTCTAAATTACAGACTCTTGGCAATTAGCCATTCATCATCTAAAGATTCAAGATTAATTGATTATCCTTTACAACCTTATAACATGCCTTCTTTATAGGTTTTAATACAAGAAAAACCCTAAAGAAATGGCACCCAAAAATAGTTTCATATCCATGTAGATCATTGGCTACAAATCCTGCGAATCTTGGGGTTTTGTTACAGTTGACTACCAAGTCGGATTACTCTTGACTACCAGTCGTTCTTCATTCGGTCTTCAGTCATTTTCCAAATGCCCTCCTATCGACCTCTTATTGGTTGATGACCTCTTATAATTGTTTTCGATGTATTTTCCATGTCGAACCACCTCGACCTTCGAATTTGACTTTACCCGGTCGACTAACCTCAACCTTTGACTTGCTATCGATCCATCTTGGCTTCGTCTTTACCTGGTCGAACCACCTCGAACTTCGAATTTTAATGTCGGTTGATCCACCTCGAATTTCACTGCAAAGTATATAACAACCCAACATTTTGGAATGAAACAGTGTCAAGGAAAGGGTACATTTTTTCTTAAGTGCTCCCTCTACAAAGGTGCTCATGAGGATGACTATCATACATGACCTTGTATATCAATGACAATCCACCCATGAAGTAAACCCCAATCCATACCACATACGATTTCACATACTCCTTAATGATTTCATTGGTACATACTTCTTATCTTAGGTATGAGCACACCTGATATGGGCTAATAATGATCATCCCATTCCTAAACTTGGAAAATTGTATAATTGTGTAAGCTAGTGTGAAGTTTGAAGAGGATACTTTGTGAGATCCATCTAATGGATTTTCCATTGATATAACTCACTTTATATGTTGTTTCTAAATTAGGTACCTTCCCTCCGGTCTTCATGATGCATTGGAATACATAAGCCCCTCCTCATATTATGGATTTCACATATCCACATGTTTGTTTGACGCTTGGATCCTTTGGAGAATATTGAGGGGATACTAGTACATTTTTGTTGAGGCCAACTTCACCACTTGATTGGGGGAATCCCACCGTCTCTACAGTACATTTTACCTTTTCATGAGGGAATTGCAATTAGAGAGATGGCGTGCACCTTTTCCATGATGATTGAACCCTTTGATGATGGGACATTTGACCACTATGATGGTACATTGCACCTTTATGATGATGGACACTTTTGATGAGACGTTGGGGCTCCTTGATGATGAGTTGTCACATTTTGATGAGAAATTGCACCTCTTGGGGACATGAAACACCCCTTGGAGATGAAATTTTGCACCCTTTGATGGAAATGTTTCACTTTTGAGCCCCTAGATGTCACTTTGAAGTGATTCGTCCCCTTCATGAGGTCACACGTGTGATATGTAGAGAACATTTATGAGGGAAGATTTAATTTTTGAGCTAATTTGCTTCATCTTGGAGGCATTGTTGGGGGTCTTAGTGACCTATCTACTCATGTATCATGTATTTTTTATGTATTATTTCCTTATCTCTAGGGTTTGAGAGAGATAAATGCATTATTTTATGTTTTTAAGGATTCTATAGTGTGAGAAGGGTGTTAGATCTCTCATATAAATAAGAGAAGCACTTCTCACTTGTAAATCATTGCTAATTGTGGACATATATCACTATTTTTCAACTTAT
Source organism: Picea engelmannii (assembly GCA_009831015.1). Classification (NCBI taxonomy): domain Eukaryota; kingdom Viridiplantae; phylum Streptophyta; class Pinopsida; order Pinales; family Pinaceae; genus Picea; species Picea engelmannii. The sequence continues at coordinate 297,565 of ML785952.1, forward strand.
AGATTCTCTCTTATGAAAAATTATATGGATGGCTAGTTAGAGTGATGTTTTGGAGATGTTCTTATGGATGCTTTACTACTACATGGATATTCATTTATAGGGTTGTTATGGATGAAATATTTCTTAAGTGGTCTATTTTCATCTTGTTTTTTTGTTTATGAATACATTTAAGTGTAATATTGTATCTCTAGTGTTGGTTTAGCTTTCTCTTGGATTATTCTTGAATGAACCTTTCTTATCAAAGATTTTGGAAGGCTACTAGTGAAAAACCTTCCCTTGAATTTTCCCTAATATTTTAGGAGGATCTCCTATGGTTAGTAGAGAACAAAATATAGGTATCACCCTAAAACAATCCACTCATTTCTCTCCAAATGAATCCTTAATGACCCCATATGCCCAAAAATATAGTAGGTACTAGTCATTCTCCCTATATTCAATTGTTTAATTCTAAAAATTACTCTATTTTTATTGTTTTAGGGTTAATTTAGGGTTTTATTACAACAAATTTTCATTTTCAGTCATAAATAACGGAGAGGTTTTGACTTTTATGCATATTGTTGACCTAATAAACATTGTTAAAACCCTATTTGTATTTATGAAGTGTTATTACATCCCTTTAGGGAAAAACGTCTAGAGTTTTAGTGCTATTATATGACCCTTAATTAATCCAAGTGGATATCGGTGCCCACCCACCTCTTCCACTAACTCAACAAATCGCTATCTAATTCTTGGTAGTTTTTCTATGATTTTCCTAGTCCCAAACTTTTGGGCCTGTTTTGAGGCCCTAAACAATGTTTTTTGGACATTCGAGGGGCCAAGGGCTGGCATTGGCCCTAGCCAAAAGTTGTAATCCTTGGATATTTCTTTCGAGGGAGCTATTGTGTTTCTAAAAAAATGATCATATGCAAACATTGTGCCCTATAGACGTTTATATATCAACTAACCACCACGAGACCCACAATACTTTTGGTGTTTCATCTTCTAGGGTTAGGGTTTTTATGTTTATTTTATTTTTCCTCTTTGTTTTTTTAGGATTCATGAAAAAAGGACCTTTTTGGCCTCTTTGTAATCATATTTTTGTGAATGAGAGTAGATGGAATCTCTTTTTCTTCAAATATAAGCTACCACCATTCTAGCCAATCGGTGTTCTAAAACAATCTACTATTTTATTCATTAATAGAAGTTGGGTTTCATTGTATTGTTGTACTCTCTATATTTTTATGTGTGTTATGTTTCACTCTCAATATAATCAGGATCAATGGTATCAGATAAATCTACTCCTTGTTGTTTCTTGGTGCATGTCCCTGATGAGGTTAGGGTATAGAAAGTTGGGTCTCAAGCTAGTTTTACTTGGGGACGACCACTCTCATCATCCCAAGCAACCTCCCATGGTGGATAAAAGAGAGATGGTGGAGTAGGATATCCTATCAATATGTTGCTTGAGGAATCCCTTATGTGATAGATGAATGATATGATGGATAACTTCGCCTAGATCCTTCGATGACTATCAATAACGGGAAAGACACCTTCAACAAGAAGTCATTTCATAGGTGTGACACCCTTCAAGGTACAATTTAACTTTGATATACCTTTATTTGAAGGCCATATAGATGAAAATGATTTGGATAAATGGTTAAATATGTTAGAGGGTTATTACTCTGTTCAAAAACAATTCGACACCAAAAGGATCACCTTTTTGCTCCTTAAAGCCCATCCACATGTAAAATATTGGTGGGAAAGTTACTGGGAGAGAAACAACGAAGACGAGTCTATAACATGGCCTTTTTTTATTCCCTCGAGGAGGAATTCTACCCTATTGGAAACTATGATGACCAGTACACAAGATAGATGACTCTGCATCATGAAAGAGACCAATGGTGTCAGAGTACACCAACATCTTCCATACCTTGTGCTCAAAGCTAGGTATCAGAGACATATCCTCACTAGGATTCGCTCATTGATTTGTTGTCAAAATTGACTAGAAATTTAAGCAGCGGAATAAGTGGGGGTTCGAATCTATAAATCTGCAATAATTGAAGTATGGTAAAGGTGACCCTAACTCATATAACAAGGGATGGAAAAAGGAAATCCAACTTCAATAAAAACCAATCCAAGCCATAGGAAAATAAGGGTAATAGAAAGACAAAGAAGGGCACTGGAAAGTGGTGTGAGTACCAAAAAATATCTTGACACAACACTGATGAATGCCACTCGAAAGAGGCATTGTTGGTTGAGATTAAAGAAAAGGAGTTGGACCTTGATTCAGACTCTGATTCAAAATAGGGAAAATGGATCATCGATGAAGAAACCAATGCTACCATAGCAACCACAAATATCCAACCAAACGAGTCATAGGAGCTTGACGAGGGGGAGTGTCTCTTCCATTCATAGATGTGGGTGAAGGGGACCTCGCTATATTTCATTTTTGACAATGGGATCCAAAAGAACCTGATCTTAGCCAAGGTTGTCAAGATACTAAAGATTCTGAAAATGCCACACCCTCAACCATACACCATCGTTTGGTTGAGCCAAGGAGAGACCTCTATGTCATCCAGCAGTGTCACCTATCCTACAACATCAATCCCTTCAAAGATGAGGTGTTGTGTGATGTTTCCCCAATTGAATTTTGTGATGTTATTTTGGGAAAACCTTATATGTGGAAGCCTCATGTTGTTTATTATTCTTGTCTAGGTAGTGTCATTGTTACTTTGGGAGGTCATCCCTACAGGATACCATAGGTAATTATGACTACTACAATTTCATTGATCTCAACAAAACAATGTCGGAAGGTAATCTATCAAACTACAAAGTTTTTCCTCTTCATGGTTCAGTCAGAAGGTGAACGAAATTTCACTGTGACTTCCACAACCTTTGCATAGGATCTCTCTACATAGCAGAAGCATGTGGACAAGTTTGTAGTAGAATATAAATATATCTTCACTTCTCCTATAGTGGTGCCTCTACACTTCCAAATCAAACATTCAATTGACTTGATACCTAGTGCACTCTTATCCAGTGGTCCAATATATAGGTGCTCCCATTTGGAGAATGAGAAAATAAATCATCAAATTCATGAGATCATCTACAAGGGACACATTTGATTGATCTCCTCTCCTTGTGGGATCCCAATTGTGTTGGTGCAGAAGAAGGATGGGACATCACAACTTTGTATTCATTATATAGAGCCTTGAACAAGATCACTGTTAAGAATTGATACCCGATCCCCTAGATCGACGATCTTCTTGATCATCTTAAGGGTGCCAAGTTATTTAGTAAGATTTATTTGAAGTCTTGCTACCACCAAGTTTTGATAGAACAAACCGATGTAGAGAAAACAACCTTCAAATATAAATAAGGCCTTTTTGAATGCTTGATCATGCCATTTGGCTTGACTAATTCTCCAAAAACATTCATGAGGATGATGGATGATATATTGTGGTCATTCACAAAATATTTTGTGGTCATATATTTGGATGAAATCCTCAGATTTAGTCGGACCTAGGAAGAACATCTGTAGCACATCCAACAAGTCCTTAGCACCCTACGACAACACAAGCTATATGCCAATCTGGAGAAATTCTCATTCAGTATGCATCAGATTCAATACTTGGGGTACATCATGGATGAACATGGAGTGCATGTGGACCCAACCAAAATCCAAGTCATATGTGACTGGACAACCCCGAAGACTATGACATATCTATACAACTTCTTAGGCCTCACCAGCTTCTACCGTAGGTTCGTTTTGGGATTTTCTCATATTTATTGGCACTTAATTCAAATGACCAAGGGTGGAGCTAAAGCCAAGTTTGTTTGTTCTGAATGATATCATAAATCATTCTAGGATCTAAAACATCTCCTTTTCTCTGCACCAATTCTCACACTACCAAACCTACAACAACCAATTTGAGATTGAGACAAATGTCGTTGACTATGCTATCAGTGTAGTCCTCACTCAATAGGGACATATGGTGGAATATCATAGTGAAACTTTATCTATTTTTGTTCAAAGATATCCCACCTATGAAAAAGATATGAATTCCATTTTGCAGGAATGTTGACAGTGAAAGCATTATATTATGATAAAGGAAACAATCATCCACACTAATTACAGGCCTCTGTAATTCATGAAGACACAAGGAAAGTTATAGAATGACCACCATCAGAAGTAGTCTACATATCTACAACAATTCCAATTGAAAATCAAGTATAAGAATGGAAACACCAATCATGTTACAAATTTCCTCAGTTAACCCCCAGCTGTGGAACTAACTACAACTCTTAACTCCTATGGGAATGAGACCTCCAAGTGTCCACAATTATGCAAAAGTGACTCTAGCTTTGTTGCTACGTATCAGAAATTGAGCGCAAGAAAACCAGTTCCAGACTTTCATATATAGGATGAACTCTTATTCCATCTAGGCCACCTTTGTGTTCCTTCAAGTGAGCATGGTAAGATGATTTGGGAAGATCATTAAAGTTAGGTGGCGGGACACTTTGGCATGGAAAATATGGTGGTAGTACTAAAAATTATTTTTATTGGATGAAGCTTCGATAATATGTCAGCAAGTATATCAGATCATGCACTGCCTATGCCATCCCAAAACCCACCATTAAGAAACAAGGGTTGTACACCACTCTGCCTACTTTTGATAGGCCTTAGGACTCCATCTCCATGGATTACATGTCCATTCTACCTTCAACCAAGCATGGTAATGACTGTGTCTTTGTGGTCGTTGATTGATTCTCTAAGATTGGCGGTTTTGGCACCTTGTAAGAAGAGTATCATAGTCAAGGCCACTACTAAGCTCTTCTTCAAGCGTGTTTGGGTTCATTTTGGGATACCATAGACTATTATTTTAGATAATTACAGCAGGCACTTGAGTACTTTCTATTCAATATGTGGTCATTGATGGAAACCAAGCTCACCAAATAAACTTCCTTCCACACCCAAACTAATGGATAGATAGAGGTATTCAATAGGATGATTGTGAATATCTTGAGAATGTACAACTCCAAACATCCCTGCACATGGGATGAGAGTATTCCTTATTTTTATCATATCTACAACCAATCCGTTCATAGCTTTATTGGCCATATCCCTTTTCAGGTGTGCTTGCGGTTCCAACCATTGGCCCCAATTGAGGTAGTTTTTCCCATTGCATCCACACAAGAAGATTATTCCTGTGCTCAAACTGAGGTTGATAAGGAAACTATATTTGTTGAATGTATTCAACACATCTACCAAAAATTCCATGACATCTTGCAAAAATCCAATGCCAAGTACAAGCAGCGACATGACCAACATCGAGTTCCACACAAGTTCCAGGTTGGTGATAAGGTTTGGTTACATTTGGAGAAAAATAATATTTCAAGACCCCATCACAAGATTTCCCCACTTTTATATGGACCTTACACCATCACCAAGATTATAAGTGAGAAGGATTTTGAATTAAGTATTCCCCCATTCCTTGGCCTGCATCCATTTTTTAATGTGGAGCTCTATATCCCATATTTTCCACCTCTAATGGACACCTCAGAGGTAGCTGCGAACTTTTCCTCTACATAAATAAATTATGACTTCCTTGAGTAGGCTACATTTGATCAAATCATGGATACATAGATGAAAGGCACCTATCAACATAACATAGAACTTTATTAGGTCGTCAAAGTAGGGCAGCTTCTTCGTCAAGGAAAGTGTCTCACCATGAGCCAAATTCAACAGATGTTTCCCCATATAATGATAGAACTTGACGCGATGGAGACCATTTATTACTAAGGGGGAAGGAATGATCCAAGTGGATAATGGTTTCCACCCACCTCTTCCACTAACTCAACATTTCTCCATCTTCTCGGAATTTTTTCTATGGTTTTTGGGTCCCAAACTTCCGAGGTCATTTTGATTCCCTAAACAATTTTTTTTGGACATTCGGGGAGCCAAAGGTTGTGATAACCATACCCTAGCCCCAACCAAAAGTTATGATCCTTGAATACTTCTTTCAAATGATTTATCCTGCACCCCAAATGTAGATTGTATGCAAAATTCGTGCCCCGCGAAATTTGACATATCAACTAACCACCTAAGGGCCCACAATACTTTGGCATTTCATCTTCTAGGGTTAAGGTTTTGATTTTTAGGTTTTTATCCTCTTTGTTTTTTTATGCTTCATGATAAAATCCCTTCTTCAGCCTCTTTGTAATCATCATTTTTCAAATGAGCGTAGTTGACATATCTGTTGGAGTACTGAGAGGGAGGGGGGGTGAATCAGTATGAGCACTTTTAACACTTTTAACCACAATATGTAAACTTCAAACTTATCAATAGTATATCATAAATGTATCATCTATGATTGCATGCAATAAATCATGAGCATATAAACATAAGAAACATCACCTCAACATTATCACATCAAATACTTAGTACAACCGAATTTACATGGAAACCCAAATCGGAGAAAACCATGGAAGGATTTCTTATATATATCAAGGAATACATTCATTGGAAGAACCAACTTCCCAATTCTCCAGATACAAATCGAAGGAGGCTATGAACTCCTATTTACAAGATCCAACCTGAAGGAAGCTACAACTCCTCAAATTCTTTAGATCCAACCAGAAGGAGGCTACAACCCTCTAATTCTCAGGCTCCAACCTGAAGGAAGCTCCAACTCCCTGAGGTCTCCAACACCAACCGAAATGTGGCTACAACCCCCTTTCCTTGCCCCATCCTGTCACCCTGAAATATAAGTGTAGAGAAACTATCACTACCACAATCATTACCACTGTTACTACCATTGTCACTGTCATTTCCACTGTCATTGTCACCAACCTATCATTGTCAACAACTTGTCACAGTCAACTTGTCACATCAACCTGTAATTTTCAACCTGTCACATCAACCTATCATAGTCATCTATACTCAACCAAATCCTCTCACATGGATCATATACCAAGGACACCTATCAACTAGATGTCCAACATCAACAACACATGCCTCTACCAAGCATGTACCAATATCACCAACATACCATCACAAGATATGTTTCTCAACCATGTACCGAATCATATGCCAAACCAGCACCCTATACCATACCAAGCATCAACCATATATCACAACCTGTACCACAAAAAGTGCATCAACCATGCACCAACACCTGTACAACAACAAGTGCATCAACCATGCACCAACACCTGTGCAATGCACCTCAACCATCAACCATGTATATAAAAAATGTACATCAACACATGTACCATACCATGTACCAAACATGTAAATCAACCATGTAACATCTCATGCATCAACCATGTACCATATCATAAGATATCATCAATGAATTGCCTCAAACATAACCAAGATAGCCACAATACCAACCAATATAGACAATATTTTCTACTAATCAATCTACCATAATGTCACTAAGGTGTGCCTCAACATGTACCAAGAATATGCCTCACACCATGCACCAAAGATATGCCTCAAACATATACCAATGCCTCAACAAGATACCAAAGGTAACACCTTCAACATGTAACCAAGATGTACCTCAAACCATGTTCCTTAATGTAACACCCCGGGTTTCAAACCCCATTTTAAATAATGTATTGTTACAATGCTGAGAGGCCTGAGTGCCTAAACAATTATTAAAGGGCCAGTATGCCCAATAAATGTAATGTTTTGATCATTATTAATAATAAATACATCATTGGGTGCTAGACAGACAAGGACTAGAGTTATAGGGGGCTATGATTCCACAAGAGAGGGGGCTTGAGGGGCTAAGTCTTTATTCCTATGTTAATTACCCTTTTTGCCTAAGGGAGGGGATCGGTTACGTGAGCTTCTTGGGGAAGGCCAAGAGGTTCTTGATTCCCCATGATGTTACTTAAATCCACCTCTGGTCTGATGGGGGGTTCGATTGATAGCTTGTTCATTGATTTCCTATATGTTCATTATTTTCCCTCACACCCTTCCATGCACTCACCTACCCATTCACCAATCCATCCTCACCTACGTCTTGGCTTGGTAAATGGAACCAAACTGCTAAAGATTAGCAATGAGATAGTTGGTTGTAATGGTCCCTAGTGCAATCCATCCATGACTTGGGGCCTGCATGTTTGAGATGCGTTGGCCTGTGCCCTTTTTTTATCACAACTGCGAGTCTTGAGAGTTCCAGCATTGAGATTATGGACCAGCTGTGCTGGAGGCCCTGAATAAAGGAGAAGGACTTCCTGAGGGACTGCATGGCAGAGAGAGGTGGAGGTCTATTATCTCGGGTGGTATAGGTTGGGTAGAAGAGATTTGGGTACTTGGATTATTGTGGGTGTTTGGAAACCTGTGAGAGCTTGAGAGCTGACTAGTTTGGGAACCCAAGTACACTCTGGAACCTTCCTTGTGGATTCATAGTCCTGGCTCGAGGGTGACACTGTTGTTGAGATTTGGAGCAGTGGTATATATGGTTGGGTGGAACGTCCTTGGTCTACAGCCAGTTGGTGTTGCCTTTTTAATAAATACAAGTGCTCTCTGTTGTGATATTATTATCTATGTATGAATGTATTCCACTGTGTATTTTAATTATCGTTTAAATAAACCTTAGATTATGCATGCTTGCTAGATATTTCTGTGCATGTCATTAAATCTTGTATCTTATGAATTTTTATTAATAAAAGAAGTTATTTCTAAGAGAAATAAGTCCAAGAGCGGGATTGAAGGTAGCATACCTTGTCCTGTGGGTGGCTCGGTATGTTACATATTGGTATCAAAGCTTTTGGTTGAAACACCGGGCCGGTATGGGCTGGGTCTGTTGATCAGAGTCTCATTTTCAAGATTGAACTCTGACTGCGAAGATGAAAAGATCAGGAGGAATGGCATTGTAGAATCTACACAGGAGTTAGATCATCAGAGATCTGTTGTAATGGGTTCGAAGGATCGTGACTGTCCCCCCTTCAAATTCGGGAGAGATCGCCACTATAGGATGAGGAGAGATCAGGTATCATTGGATTGGAGGACAGGTGAACAGGGATCATCCAATGAAAAGGAAGAAAGGGTTAAGGCCACCACCATTAGATCCCACTGGAGAGGGAGATCAACAAATAGCCGACATTGCAGGGAACCAAGTTGCATGAGAGATAATTTCTCAAGGCGGTCCCACAATTGAAACCACGGTTTCATCGAGGAGGTTACGTGTTAGCATCAGGAGAATTGCTAGGTGAAAAGCAGGTTACTCCAAACCATCGATGTGTTCCCCTGCAAATTGAAAGGCAGTAAGTGATGTGGCATGTTAGTGCTTGAACATTGAAACTTCGTATAGCCAAAGTAGTTGGGAATCGTCGATCTGCAGCAGGACACACGTCAATCGATCGTGTGCTCTAGATAAAACGCTCCAGGAAAAAGTGAGCAAGGAGGAGGTTTGAATCTTGAGACTTCTGAAACCTGAAGACTCGAAAGGATCTTAGCCATTGATATTCCAAGAGCCACGCATTAGTATATCGTGAACTTCGCATAAAAAAATTTCAAAAAAAAGGTTGAGGTTTGAGATTTCCAAAGTCCGGAGTCCTGAAGTAAAACATAGCCGTCGGATTAAGGAGGAAACGTGGTGCAGATCAGTGGACTCCAGGTGAAGACCCAAAGTGAATCTTAGTCGTCCGATCTAGGAGGACACATGGAAACATTTTGGTTGGTTCGGGAAATCAGAGTTTGGGAGAATTGGAAGTGTGCTAGTATGAAAACTCTCGAAGTCCCGAAGCCCGAAGAATCGAAGTGATGGGGCACGATGATGTCACCTAGAGGTGATGTGGACCCCAGAATTCCCAAAGTGGCATGGCTTGCAGATGTCACCTGGGATGATGTGGACACATGGGATTTGTCCCACATGTTAGTAATTTTTGAGCATTTGGAGTATTGAAAAGTCAGTTAGAACGTGACACATGTCACACACCTGATTGGACCACGTGTCCACTTCGAGTATTTCACCATGTGGCGAGAGATCGTGCAGTCCGGAGACTGGGCACCCCATAGGGGAAGGATGTGACAGGTTGCATTGCGTCAAAAATTCATGATGGCCGGAGTACATATCGATCGTTGATTCCAAAAGACACGCGTCGAAGGATCGTCGACTTCGAGTGAAAGCACTTCGGAAGAAAGTGTAGGAGGAAAGTTTGAAACTTCTGAAGCCTGAAGAGACGAAGCGATTCACAGTCATTGATATGTGGGAGGACACCCTTCGGTAGATCAGGAACTCCAAGTAAAAGTGTTTCGGGAGGAGGCAAGAGAGGAAAGTTGAGATTCTCGAAGCAGGGAGTCCCGAAGTGGATCTCGATCGTTGATCATGAAAGAGGACGAGGACCATTGATCTGGTCCTGGCTGAAATTTTTGACGTCCTGAAGCTCTGTACAAGTGATTTTTTAGCTAAGCGTAGGGTCATGGCCATGGCCATATGCATATTGAGAGTTGAGGGAAGGAGGTCTAAGGGCCGAATTGGTTGTCTTCGAGACAGGAAAGTGCTAAGGAAGGATTTTTCCGCAGTTTTTAGTCGTAATCACCTGGGAAGGTGGTTTGAAGGAAGCACCTGCGTAGGATGAAATTTTGTGAAAGCCAAGGATAACAGGACACTATTATTTTCAGAAAATGGGATATGATCTCCATGAACAAAAAAAATAAAGAGACATGTAGCATGGTTTGGCAATTTTGTTTATCATATGCGTAATTCTAACAAAATGGTCGCTTGCACATTTTGCAGAATTAAGGGTCTTAAGCACATCATCTCAGGATGTGTATTGAGGAAATGGAAGAAGGTGAGGGAGCCTCCATTCATGATAAGGAGTTCGAAGGGCAAAATACCAGAGTTGGTAATGCAGAGACAGAGTCCAATGAACGCAAGGGAAAAGGAGAGCAAGAAACATTAATAGAAATGGTAAGAAGCATGAATATGGAAGTTCAGAGCTACAAAGAAGACAGCGAGAGACTGATGAGAGAGAAAAGTTAGATAAATGCTCGAGTGTTATAGAGCTTAAATCAGTTGTAGAGAAAAATGAAGAAGGGATGAAGCTCAAGACAAGAGGAAGAAGGCAGGTGCCATGAAAAAAGGGATGATCGTGGAAGAGTTGGTTATTCCAGAAGTGCTAGCAGATCTCATGGACACCACACACCTCCTTACCTAGAAATAAATTTTTGTATAGTGGATGATCCCGTAAGCAGTCCAGAGGTGTCTCCTATCAGACACCAAAGAAGGAAACAAGAGGTATATAGTTTTCAAGGATATTTTAGGAAGCTCAAGCCACCTTCCTTTGAGGGTGAAAGAGAAAGGGAAGATGATGTTGAAGCATGGTTTCTTGGGCTCAGGAGATATTTTTAGTTACATAACTATTCGTCCAACGTGGAAGCCAGTATTTCCACCTACCATTTACACGGGAAAGATGGAATGTGGTGGGACCAACTGAAGCAAGTGGAACATGTTAATGAAAGTAGGATCACTTGGAAACAATTCAAGAAGTACTTCCAGAAGGAGTACCTCTTAGAGAATTTATATGACAAGAAAATGCAGGATTTCTTTGAACTCTGGTTGGGAAGCATGACTATGGCAGAATATGAGAAGAAGTTCTTGGGATTGTTAAAATATGTTAGGTTCATTGGTGATGAGAAAGTGAAAATATAGAGATTTCTAAGTGGATTGTCAGCCTTTTATAAGGAAAAGATCAAGTATGATGAATCCAAGACATTGACTGAGGCCATCGGGAAGGCTAAACACATGTATGAGCAAGGCCATGGAAGGGAATCCCCGCAGAAATCTTGGAAGGACAAGAAGAATGTGAAGTCTGATCATAGGAGGAAAGGATTCAAACCTCCCTTCAATAGGAATGAGCCTAATAGAAATCATCAAGATCAGTATGCTAAGGGGGATTCCAAGAAGGAACATTGCTTGGGAAAAAGGGGAATACCACCAATCCAATGTTGGGGATGCAAAGAAGATCACATGTACAAGGATTTCCCACACATAAAATATAGAGTGAAGACTGTGTACAATGTCTAAGAGGCTACAATAGTCAAAGATATGGGAAGCACCTATGCATCTTTAAATGATCGACAAGGAGAGTACCCATCCAATATGATCGAGGTGGAAGGTAAGATCATTAATCAACCTGTTTCTATTTTGATTGATTCAAAAGCAAGTCATTGCTACATTGATCCTAAGATAGTGGATAGATTACAGTTGGAGAAAATTAAACTTGGAAAAGCAAGTTTGGTTCAGTTAGCCACTAGAACCAAAAGAAGAATCCATGATATAGTCAGAAGTTGTTCCATAAGTCTTAATGGCGTGAATACTAGTATGGATCTAAATATCATACCATTGGGGTATTATGATATTCTGATTGGAATGGATTGGTTGGACAAGCATCATGTTGTCCTCGATTGACATAACAAGACATTTACATGTCTTGATGGAAATGGAAAATAGAGCACTGTGAAAGGAGTTCCTATAAGGGATATTTCATCCGTACAGCTGAAAATATGTTTTAGGAAAGGATGTCAATTGTATGAAACTCATGTGGAAGATCCAGATAATACAAAGGGGCCAAGCCTTGAATATTTCTTGGTGCTACAGAAATTTGAAGATGTATTCCAAGAAATACCAGGATTTCCACCAAGAAGGGAGATAGATTTCTCAATTGATTTAGTGCCAAGAGTTTCCCTAATGTCAAAAACACCTTACAGAATGAGCACACCATAGTTAAAAGAATTACAAATGCAGTTGGAGGAATTGTTGAAGAAAGGGTACATACATCCAAGTGTTTCACTTGGGGAGCACCAGTACTTTTTGTCAAACAAAAGGATGGAACCTTGAGGCTATGTATTGACTTCTGAAAGCTGAACAAGTACACTATAAAGAACAAGCACCCTCTACCCCGAATTGATGACCTCTTTGATCGACTAAGAGGAGAAAATATATTTTCAAAGATTGATATAAGGGCAGGATACCATCAGGTAAGAATCAAGGAAAAAGACATTCATAAGACAGCCTTTAGGACCATGTATGGGCATTATGAATTTGTAGTGATGCCATTTGGACTGACCAATGCACCAGTTGTCTTCATGTCCTTAATGAATGGCATATTCAAAAATTATTTGGACAAGTTTGTCATAGTATTTTTGGATGACATACTTATCTATTCTAAGTCTGAAGAGGAGCATGAACATCACTTAAGACTGGTATTGCAAGTACTGAGAGGACATCAGTTGTATTCCAAGTTGAGTAAGTGTTCTTTCTATTGAAATTGGATCCATTACTAGGGACACATTATTTCATAGCGGGGCATAGCAGTAGATCCAGAGAAGATCAAAGCCATTAGGGGATGGCCAACACCTAAAAATGTGTCAGACATCAGATCTTGTATGGGATTAGCGGGCTACTACAGAAGGTTCATATTAGGGTTCTCTAAGATTGCTCATCCCATCACTTCTTTGCAAAAGAAGGGAACTAAATTTGAATGGACACTCAAGTGTGAAAAGAATTTTAATTTGTTGAAGGAATTACTTACTAGTGCGCCTGTGTTAAAGATTGATGACCCAAATGAAATTTTTGTGGTATGTACAGACACATGTAAGGAAGGACTTGGGGGATTCCTCACGCAAAATGGACATGTCATTGGATATGAGTCCATACATCTTAAGGAACATGAGAGGAACTATGCCACCCATGACTTGGAGCTTGTTGCCATTGTCCACGCCTTGAGGATGTTGAGGCATTATCTCATGGGGAAGAAATTTGAATTAAGGACATACCACATTGGCCTGAAGTATCTTTTTGAACAGTCGACCTTGGATGCCAGGAAAACAAGATGGTTGGAATTTTTAAGTGAATATGACTTTGATATCAAGCATATCAAGGGGAAGGAGAATAAAGTGCATCTCATGCATGCTACTACTATCAGTATGCATCAATCAGGCTTGAAGAGAAGAATTTTATATGGTCTTGTTACAAATCAACATTACCTACAGGTAAAGGAAAAATTACAGCAAGGATATGTACAACATAAAATAAAGGAGTATGAGATAAAGGAAGATGGATTACTCATGCATAAAAATAGAATATATGTTCCTAGTTCCATAGAACTGAGGAATTTGGTACTAAAGGAAATGCATGATGTTCCTTATGCTGGAAATACTAGTTACTAGAAAACAATTACAGCAGGAAGAAGCCAGTTATTTTTTCTGGGAATGAAGAAGGATGTTGTTGATTACATCGCTCGATGTATGGAATGTCAGAAGGTGAAGGCTGAGCATAGGAACCCAATGGTTTTGCTGCATCCATTTCGAATCCCAGAGAATAAATGGGAAGTGATCACCATGGATTTCATCACAGGATTACCCAAAATGAATAAGCAACATGATTCAATCATGGTGGTGGTTGACAAATTAACAAAGGCTACTCATTTTGTGCCTGTGAAGACAACGCATAAAGCGGCTAATATTGCATAAATTTTCATGAAGGAAATTGCTAGGTTGCATGGGATACCTAGGACAATCGTCTCGGATAGAGATACAAATTTTACCTCCAATTTATGGAGGGGATTATTTAAAGGATTTGGCACAAATCTAAAATTTATCACCGCGTATCATTCCCAGACAGATGGGAAAACAAAGAGGGTCAATCGAATAATTGAATACATGCTGAGAATGTATTTGATGGATAAGCCATCTAAGTGGGAAGATTACTTACACTTGGTTGAGTTTTCCTATAATAATGGGTATCAAGATTCATTGAGAATGATCCCATTTGAAGCCTTTTACGGTAGGAAATGTGATACTCCAGTAAACTGGGACAACCCAACAAATAGAGTGGTACTTGGGCTAGAGTTTCTCAAGGACATGGAAGACTAGGTGGTCAAGATCAAGCAGAATTTAAAGGTAGCTCAGGATAGACAGAAAGTTTATGCAGACAAGAACAGGACAACTAGATAATTTAAAGTAGGGGAGCATGTACTTTTGAAAGTAAAGCCCAAGAAAAGCTCTTTGAAATTGGGTAGTTGTACAAAGATGGAAGCCAAATTCTGTGGTCCATTCGAAATATTGGACATAATAGGGCCAGTTGCATACATGATTTCATTGCCTAGTTCCATGAATGAGCATAATGTATTTCATGTATCTTTACTAAAGAAATATGTACATGACCCTAACCATGTTATTGATTGGCATCTGATTCAGGTAGAGATGGAGGGATACTTTCAGGTTCAACCAGCACTGGTATTGGACAAAAAGGTCAAAATGCTCCAGAATCGAGTTATAAAGTTGGTAAAATTTCAGTGGACCTGCTACAGTCTTGAAGATGCTACCTGGGAGCATGAAGATGCCATGCAGGCAAAGTAGCCACAACTTTTTGAATAAATTTGAGATTTTGATCTCTATTTTGTATATGCACTGAGGATAGTGCCAAGATAAGGGGGAGGGGATGTAACACCCCAAGTTTTGAACCCCATTTTAAATAATGTATTGTTACAATGCTAAGAGGCATGAGTGCCCAAACAATTATTAAAGGGCCAGTATGCCCAAGAAATGTAATGTTTTGATCATTATTAATAATAAATACATCGTTGGCTGCTAGACGGACAAGGACTAGAGTTATAGGGGGCTATGATTCCACAAGAGAGGGGGCTTGAGGGGCTAAGTGTTTATTCCTATGTTAATTGCCCTTTTTTCCTAAGGGAGGGGATCGATTGCGTGAGCTTGTTGGGGAAGGACAGGAGGTTCTTGATTCCCCACAAAGTTACTTAAACACGTCTCTGGTCTGATGGGGGGGTTCGACTGATGGCTTGTTCACTGATTTATTGTACGTTCATTCTTTTCCCTCACGCCCTTCCATGCACTCACCTACCCATTTACCGATCCATCCTCACCTGCGTCTTGGCTTGGTAAAGGGAACTGAACTGCTGAAGATTAGCCACATGATAGTTGGTTGTAATGGTCATTGTTGCAATCCAGCCATGACTTGGGGCCTGCATGTCTGAGATGCATTGGCATGTGCCCTGTTTTTCTCACAAATGTGAGTCTTGAGAGTTCCAGCATTTATATTCTAGACCAGTTGTGTTGGAGGCCCTGGATAAAGGAGAAGGACTACCTGAAGTATTGCATGGAAGAGAAAGGTGGAGGTCCATTCTCTCGAGTGGTACAGGATGGATAGAAGAGATATGGGTACTTGGATTGTTGTGGGTGTTGGGAAACCTATGAGAGCTTGAGAGATGACTGGTTTGGAAACCCAAGTACACTCTGGAACTGTCCTTGTGGATTCATAGCCATGGTTCGTGGGTGACACTATTGTTGAGATTTGGAGCAGTGGTGTCTAAGGTTGTGTGGAATGTCCTTGGTCTACAGCCAGTTGGTGTCACCTTTTTAATAAAGAGAAGTTCTCTCTTTTGTGATATTATTATCTGTGTATGAATGTATTCAGCTGTGTATTTTAATTATCGTTTAACTAAACCTTAGATTATGCATGCTTGCTAGATATTGTTGTGCATGTCGTTAAATCTTGTATCTTATGCATTTTTATTAATAAAGGAAGGTATTGCTAAGAGAAAGAAGTCCAAAGGCAGGCTTGAAGGTAGCATACCCCAGCCTATGGGTCGCTAGGTATGTTACACTTAATCATGTGTCAACATCCATAAACCATGTACCAAGAGATACCATCAAACATGTGTCATATCACTCATATACCATACAACAACTATATGCTAAGTATCCAAGATGTGTCTATAACAATGTATCATACTATCACAAAATTGTACCATGCACAATCACTACCATGAAATGCCCCAAGCATGTACCATAAAAACATAAGCATAAGCCTCAATACTAACACATAATCACACCTCTGATCCTGTAGACACCTTGTTGTATTAGATAACAAATGAGTAAACCAACCTGGGCAACAACAACCTAGTACAAGCATCACTTCACAAACTTTCACAAGCATTTTCACAGATATGTGATTTTCTCCTCTACTACTTGTGGATATTTGTTCTTTCCTTCACTAAAGCCTGTGTACGTTTGCACCTTGCTGGTATGTAACTTGCGGATACCTCAGAAACTAGGGTTATTCACATTTTCTACAACTCCAATACTTTCACCTTTGACCTTCCTTCAAAACCTCATGCTTTCTACCTCAGATTCGACCTCATATTTTTCAATAAAAAGATAAACCATATCACTTATTCACTTAGATATATTCAATAGAATGTGTGTGTGAATGTACTTATGAGAGACTCTTTGAGGTGTATTTATATTTTTTCTCAGTAACCTCTTTCCTTACTTTAGGGGTTTCTTATTACAACCACTTAACCCTTTGACTAAGACTTGTAATTGTTTAGGGGTTTCTTACCCAGTCTTCGGGGCTTTCAACTTCATGAGATCACAACTCCTCAACCGTGAGGAACCACATGGTGTACCACCTATCAACGGAAATGGCATGGAAATTACTATCCATCTATGAATGTATTACCTACATTTTACACCAGAATTCATGTCCTTATTCCTTGATCAAATTCAGGTTCCTTAACCACACCTTTGGGGATTCTTGTAGACTTATTCAAATGCACCCATCACATCTGTTGAAATCAACCACTCTTGTTGACATCAATGAAAACTAAATTACCATCAATATTGATCACAACTTTGGGGTATCTCGAATGCTCCAAGGGTTGACATCAATGACAACCAACTATCCAAACTAATTGTCTAATAATCTCCCCATTTGGAATTGATGGAAACATCAACATTGATGGAAATGCTCATACTCCAATACTCATGCTCCCCCTATGACCATCGCTCCTCATCAAATTTTCTCTCGATGTTTCTCTCTCCTTTTGACATCAATGGAAAAGGGTATCTCTCCTTGGTACTTCTCCCCTATCTGCATGCTTATGTTATTTCTCTTCACATGTTTCTCTCCTCATGCTTCATTCCAAGTTCATCTTCTCTTTTCTATCAATAAAAAAGAGTGACTCCCCCTGAAGGTACAACTTTTCTAAACAATACGTATTTGTATTCATTCTCTTGACTCTTTCTCTTCTAATATTTATCTTTCTCTCACTTTTAAATCATGGATAAAAGGATAACTCCACCTCGGTATGTCCCCCCCTATCTGCATGCTTCTAATCTTTCTTTCCTAATTTATTTCTCTTGATGATTTATCTTCCCTTTACTTCTCTGCAAGATGTCATGTTGATCAATGTATGGCTTCATGTATATGTTTCCTTTCCTCTCTTCCAGTGTTGCTTGTCCATTGGTGCTTCCTCTTGTAACTCTCTAACATATGTAAAAAGCATTCAAAATTTCTTGTCCTTAAATATTCATGGCTTGTTATTTTCAATGTTTAGACATCCATGACCATATTGTTCAACAATGTCCCTCTGATGATATAATATTTTGTTGAAGGCTTCTCTTTCCCCATTTTGTTGTGTCTTTCACTGCTTGTATTCTTGTGACCAAAAAATTCCAATTGTACATTGATTCCACTGATTTCAATTGTAAATATGCTTTGTCACATATCTGTCTAGACCTACCAATGATCTCCAGAATGTTGACCCATTTGTCACTATACTATCATGAAAGATTCTTTGTTGTAACTAATCATCACATATTCATGTTTCTCAAACTAAATCAAATATGTCCACTAATATGAAATACATTCTTGAACCTGTAATGAATATATCCCTTCCTGAAAAGTGTGTCAATGATATTCCTTTGATGTCATCCTAGGAACATTGATTCACAATCAATCAATTTGTCATTATGTAATTGTGATATTTGACTACTTTTAATCTGTCACTGCAAACACTTCAAAACTTCTTGAAAGATAGTTCTCTAACCTATAGAGATGTTTCTTAGACTCCCCCTATTCAGCATTTATATTTTTGGGAGTCTCCAAGCCAGATGGATCAAAACAATTGAGGAATATACCCTAATGCAGAGTGATCTTCCTCTTCATCTGTAGACTCATCATCTCTATGAAATTTGACTTCTTACCTTTTTCCTATGGATTCATTATGATATTGCACTTTAATTCCCGAGAGTACAATTTCTTGGACCTGTTATTTATTCACCTCCTCTTCTTATCTTTCTTTTCTTTTCCAAACCTTCATGTATCTGAAATCGATGTTTTCTTTCATGGAAGGCTCTATCATGCATCTACAATTCTGAGCTATGTGACCATAATTGTGGAATTTGTAGCATTCAATGTTATGTGGATCCACATAATCATTTATTTCTTGAACAGTTCTTCCATAATCCTTGCAATCTACAGCTTTATCTCCAAAGTTAGTACAATTAAAACAATGACCATAAAAGAAATTTACATACCTGGGAGTGAATGATCTTCTTTTTGGTGTAGTCCTTTTGAATTCCTGCCTTGGTTGATCATGATATTTTCTTCTATGGATCCCTTCATCATGGTTGAAGATTATTTGTTGATTGAATGTGGAAGGTCTTGTTGAATATGTATATCTATTATACACATTCTTCTTTGATTCTTTCTGACCATGATTTCTTCCTTTGAGTACTTCTGCATAACTCTTAACTTGTTCTTCATTCTCCCTTTCTTGCAACCTAGACTGTTTCTCTTCAAATTTCTTTGTTGATGATGTGGATGTTTCTCTCTCTTCAACATTCTTGTTGAGATTAATGATTCTAACTTTCAATGTGACAACTTCTTCTTCAAGCTTCTCAACCTCTTCTTATTTCTTCATCATTTGAATCTTCATGAGTTCTTCTGTTCTCTTTTCTTCTTCAAGTTGGATCTTCAAAGTGATGATTTCATTTTCAAGTCTTCTTTCTTCTTGACTAAATTTTGCTTCAAGTTTGTTAAAGTTCTATGATATTTCCTTGAGATGATCTATTAAAATCTTCTCTCTCTTTTCTTCTTCCTTTATTTGTGCTTCTATTTTGGCTTCCAAACATTATTTCTCTTCCATTTTAATTTTGTATGTTTCTTCAATCCTTCTGTCTTCTTCCAACTGAGATTTTAGATTCACGGTGACCTGTTGGAATTCTTCAGAACTTTCTTGGGAATTATTCTTTACTAATTTTTCCTCAAGACACTTTTTTCTTTCTTTCTTTCATCAATTCATCTAAAGCACTGATTAATTCTTCTGCAAGTCCTACCATGCCTTCTTCACACTATTATTCTTATGAATCTGTTTGACATGATGATCATCTTTCTTCTTGTTTTGTTCTTGCATCTTCTTCAGCATTCTCTGTATTTTTTGTGGGAGATTCCTTGGAACAAATATTATGTAGCTTGTCCAAAAGTTCTTTGGATGATGAACATTTTCCAACGTTTTCTCTTACCAAATCCCATAATCCTTCCGAGATGAAATCCATTGCTATTTTGTTGTTTCTTTTCAATTCCTTATTGGCTGTAGTCTTTGTTTTCTTTGTAGTGGTATATCCTATAACAAATAATTTCCAAACATCATATCCTTGTGCCTCTAAAAACGTTTTTATCCTGATACTCCAAATTTCAAATATATGGCCATTCTGACCATCAAACTGTTCTACCCCAAACATAGTGTACTCCA
>ML785952.1:318245-355186 GCA_009831015.1 Picea engelmannii
TTTTAATACTTTTAACCACAATATATAAAATTCAAACTTATCAGTATTATATCATCAATGTATCATTTATGATTGCATGCAATAAATCATGAGCATATAAACATAAACAACATCACATCAAATACACAGTACACCAGAATTTACGTGGAAACCCAAATGGGAGAAAACCACATAATATTTTCTTATATATACCAAAGAATACATTCATTGGAAGCACCAACTTCCCAATTCTCTAGATACAAATGGAAGGAGGCTATGACCCCCTATTTACATGCTCCAACCTAAAGGAAGCTACAACTCCATTAATTCTCTATCTCCATCCAAAAGGAAGCTACAACCCCCTGATTCTCAAGCTCCAACTTGAAGGAAGTGCCAACTCCCTGAGTTCTTTGACACCAACCGGAAGGAGGCTACAACCCCCTTTCATTTCCCTGTCATGTCACCCTGAAATATAAGTGTAGACCAACTGTCACTACCATAATCACTACCATTGTCACCAACCTGTCATTATGAAACTGTCACAGTCAACCTGTCACATCAACATGTCACTGCCAACCTGTCACATCAACCTATCACAGTCACCAATACTCAAACATATGCTCTCACATGGATCATATAGCAAGGACACATCTCAACTAGATGTCCAACATCAACAACACATGTCTCTACCAAGCATGTACCAACATCACCAACTTACCATCACAAGATATATGTCTCAACCATGTACCAAACCATCAACCTGTACCATACCAAGCATCAACTGTGTACCACAACTTGTACCACAACAAGTGCATCAACCATGATCCAACACCTATACAACAACAAGTGCATCAACCATGATCCAACACCTGTGCAATGTACCTCAACCATAAACCATGTACATCAACAATGTACATCAACATATGTACCAAACCTGTACCACACCAAGTACATCAACCATGTATCGTCTCATGCATCAACCATGTACCATATCATAATATATCATCCATGAAGTGCCTCAAGCATAACCAAAATAGCCACAATACCAAGATACCAATATAGCCAATATGTGCTACTAATCAATGTACCATAACATCACTAAGGTGTACCTCAACATGTACCAACGTCACCAATACAAGTACCAAGAATATTCCTCACACCATCCACCAAATATATTCCTCAAACATATACCAATTCCTCAAAAAGATACCAAGGGTAACACCTTCAACATGTAACCAATATGTACCTCAAACCATGTGCCTTAAGAATGTGTCAACATCCATAAACCATGTACCAAGAGATACCATCATACATGTGCCATATCACTCATATACCATACAACAACCATATGCTAAGCATCCAATATGTGCCTATAACAATGTATCATACCATCACAAAAGTGTATAATGCACAATCACTACCATGACATGCCTCAAGCATGTACCATAACAACATAAGCATAAGCCTCAGAACTAACACATAAGCATAATTTTGATCCTGTAGACACCCTACTGTATCAGATAACAAATGAGTAAGCCAACCTGGGCATCAACAACCTGGTACAAGCATCACTTCACAACCTTTCACAAGCCTTTTCACAGATCTGTGACTTGCTCCTCTATTGCTTACGGATATCCGCACTTTCCTTCACTACAGCCTGCGTACAACTACGCCCTGTTGACCTGTAACATGTGGATACCTTAGAAACTAGGGTTACTCACATTTTTTTCAACTCTGAGACTTTCACCTTCAACCTTCTTTTACAAGCTCACACTTTCTACCTCAGATTTTCCAATAACAAGATAAACCATATCACTTATTCAGTTAGACATATTCAATAGAATGTGTGTGTGAATGTACTTATGAGAGACTCCTTGAGGTGTATTTATACTTTTTCTAAGTAAACTCTTTCCTTACTTTAGGGGTTTCTTATTACAACCACTTAACCCTTTGACTAAGACTTGTAACTGTTTAGGGGTTTCTTACCCAGTCTTCGGGGCTTCCAACTTCATGAGACCATAACTCCTCAACTGTGAGGAACCACATGGTGTACCACCTATCAACAGAAATGGAATGAAAAGTATTATCCATCTATGAATGTATTACCTACATTCACACTATCTTTCATGTCCTTATTCCTCGATCAATTTTGGGTTTCATAACCACACTTTTGGGGCTTCTTGTAGACTTCTTCAAGTGCACCCATCACACCTGTTGGCATAAACCACTCTTGTTGACATCAATGACAACTAACTTACCATCAATATCGATCACAACTATGGGGTATATCGAACACTCCAAGGGTTGACATCAATGAAAACCAACTCTCCAAACCAACTAGCCAATAATTTATTTCTTTTTAGAGATAAGATACCACCATTCTAGCCAATTTGTGTTCTATAGTATTCTACTATTTTATTCATTAATAGAAGTTGGGTTTCACTATATTTTTTTACTCTCTATATTTTTTGTGTTTTCCATTTTGTTGTGATTTTTTTAGTTAATTAAACCCTAATTTAGCTCATTATTTATCCCTCTTTTTTCATTGAATTATTTCTTGTCAAAGGGCTAGTTTATTTGTTGTTGTAACTACTTATTTTTCTAGTGTAATTTGATATATTTTCCAAGCTTTACAATAACCCTAGGTTTTTTCTTCATTTTTAGTGTTTGGGGATCCTCTTGAGCCTTGAATTGACCTCTTAGATTTCTCTTGATACTCATCTCTTGAAATCTAGAAATTGCTTTGTCTCACTACCTTTTCCTTATTTGTCTATCTTAATTCCTCGATGTTTGATCCCTATAATTGATTGTGTCTTGCCTAGGGATTCTTAGAGGCTATTAGGGAATCATCTCTTGTGTTGGATTTCACTCTTTCACTAAAAAGAGGGAATTTGTTTCCTAGGTGACAACTGTAACATCTTATAATGTTACACTAGTCGTGTGCCTTGTAAAGGCTTTGTGCTTGGCGCTAGTTTTTGTGGTAACATTTTGGCACTATTGCGAGGGATAATTGAGTCATTCTTCTTGGAAATATGAATTCTATGCTTCAACATTCATTGATGAGTAAACATAAAATCCTACCCTAATTTTACTCATCTAGTGACTCCATTGAGGGAATAATCCATTTTCCCTATGAAAAATTTGAAAACTATGTGCTTGTAAGGTGAAGCAAGTTTTATTGTAAAGGCATTGAAGATTCACCTTGGCGAATCCACACATATGTTTTCGGTGTCATATTTTTTTCATATTTTTCATATTATAAACTGAAAGAATTATGGCACCATGGGAACGCCATCAATTTTATCCTCCTCTTGATATTAAGGACATTCTAGTATACCCGAATAAGCTCCCTCCAAATTGGGAAAAGAATATCCCAAAGTTTGATGGTGATGCTCTTTGTGATATTTTGCAAGCCTCAACATTCCTTGACTATGTATAAAGTTCAATGAGATACATGATTATGTCTTAATAATATTATTTATATTCTCTTTGTAAGAAGGTTAACATATATGGGTCAAATATTGCACTGGCCCAAGGAAGATAACTTCTCTTGGAGGTGTGATCCAAGTCTTCCTCAAATATTGAGGCCCCTTCTCTCAAGAGTATGAAGGTATATTTGAATACCTAATCATGGCCCTACATGAGTATGAAGAATCATCCCTTGATCGTATGAACAATCAATCACAACAAGAGCATATTGATGAATATCCATATCTTGATCACATCCATGAATATTTTGATAAAGACTTTGAAGATAAATCACTTCAAGACTTTGTTGAAGAACAAGAACATGAAGAAGATATCCATGAAGGAAGTTATCAAAATTTTGAAGAAGAGGACAAGCCACCTCATGAATTCATTGAAGAACAAGACCATAATGAAGCATATCATGTTGAATATCAAGTCCATAAAGAAGGTGTTGAACTTATTCTTATACTAAGGGGGGGGTGAATTAATATAAGATAATTTTTACTTTATTTAACCATTTATCAATCATTCATTAGGTGAGAAACAACAATCACATATAAACTCAAAGCATAATGCACATAGTTTAACATGGAAACCCAATCAGGAGAAAATCATAAACTTATCTTTATAAATGTCTGTAGGCACCAACCTACTATTATAAATATTGTAGGAACCAATCTACTCAAGAAACCAATATCCTTAAATGAGCACCAACTCAACAATATGTAGGCACCAACCTACTAGATACACCAATACCCTCAACTGAGAACCAACTTAACAAGATGTAGGAACCAACCTATTAGAGACACCAATATCCTCAACTAAGCACCAACTAAATAATATATGTGTAGGAACCAATCCAAGATATTCATACATAGATTAATTTTGACTTCACCTGCATGCTTCATTGAATAGAAAATCCTTCAAACCATATCAAGCCTCATAGCATAATTCCAAGAATGTAATCATTGACGAAAACAACTATTGACAGAAACATCCATTGATGACAACATCTACTGACAACAGCATCCACTGATGGAAACATCCATTGTCTACAACATCACAACTTCAAAATAGTGCACATGGAAACATCACAGACCTTCAATCCTTCATAGAAAACCTTGAGAACAATAAATACCTCAAGAAAATCCCTTAGACTTCTCTTGCACACCAGAAAGACACCCCAACAACTTTAGCACACCTCAGATATATTTTACACACCTAGGACTTGATCTATTGCTTGGTTTCACTACAAATGTACACATCTATCATGTATTTGTAGTAATTATGTCCCTACTTTCTGGGTTGACTTGTAAAGACTGGTTGAGCTAAACTCAATTTTCTTCCTGGGTTGTTGGATGAAAAAATTAATATCTCCTCATTCTTAGGGAGATAGAGGGAATTACATATACTATTGGAAAGGTCTCAAAATAATCTTGTCAATCATATAACCCTTCAATATACAATACATTCCATGTCTTAGTATTTCCATTATCAATACTAACAGTACATTTTCCAACTATCTTTGCAGAAGCCTTATCTCCTACCTCGTTTTTCTTCCTTCATGTTGAGAAACTTGGTTTGGTCCTATGTCATTTGTTTTAAACATACAATGTAATTGTACCATTGGTTCCCTTCATTTTGATCATAAATTTCAAGTCGAAATGTTTCCTTCTTTAGTTCTTCTTGCTTCCTTTTCCACACCCTGGTGTATTCTTCTCTATGCTTGGTAAGAACGTATTCTTCCCTACTTTGTTTAGGATACTTTATCATGTTTCTTATACAGTCTCTTGTTATTTGCTTTTAGTTATTTCACTTATAAAATTTAGTATCAATTAGAGGATAAAATGAATTGTAGCTTATATTAGCAAACCCATGAGAACTTCCGGTTTTGTTGCTCACATAATCATCCTTTGAAGTTTTGTAAGAACCTCTATTTCTATATCTCACATGATCACTCCTTGCATAAGCTCTACAATCTATTGCATTATAACCAAAATTATTGCAAGAAAAAAAATAGCCAAGAAAGAGATTTTGGTACCGGTTTGTGAAAGGTGTTCGTGGTGGAACAACTCTTCTGAGCTCATTATTTTTTTCTTATGAGAAGAATGAGGTTTTTGTTGGTCATCATTTCCTTTCCTGTTGTTTATTTCATTGTTGGTAGATCCTTTGAGAATATTAGCATATGTTCCAGGATTTTCTTCATTTATTTTTTTTCTGATGGCTTTGTGACTTTAATGATTGCATCTCCCTTGGTGGTATTTTGTTTATCATCATAGATGAAGTCTGTCTTGATGAATGGCGATCTTTGGAAATTGAGAATATTATATAATATTTAAGTACTCTTTCCAAACTTCAATCTTCTATTCAACTGATTAGTGTTATTCTCTATTAATTCCTTTCTTAAGGAAACTATTTCAACTTCTATCTTCTCATAATTTTCTTTATTTTATATCAGTTGGCTTATGTTACGAGGAAAATCTCTCTATGGCTAGGGGTAAACCACAACAGAAGGAAAGGACTGCAGAAATAAGCTCTAATCTCAGGTAT
Organism: Picea engelmannii; assembly: GCA_009831015.1. Classification (NCBI taxonomy): domain Eukaryota; kingdom Viridiplantae; phylum Streptophyta; class Pinopsida; order Pinales; family Pinaceae; genus Picea; species Picea engelmannii. The sequence continues at coordinate 324,243 of ML785952.1, forward strand.
GCTATATAAACAAATATGATAGCAAGACAAGATAAAAGGCCTACCTTGTCCAGACGTTCGATGAAGTCCACCATTGAGCACTTGACTCAAAGAAATACACCTACAACTTGTCCTCAACAACCAAGAAACACAATAATATGGTGATAATATATAATGTTATCACATTCAACAGTAGAATCCGTCAACATTCATAACAAATACGCCCATGGAATAACAATTCAAATATTTGCAAGATATTAATTGGACGAGAAAAGAGTATTTCTATTAAAATGTAATCAGCATAAGTGAATGAGTTACAAACTTATGTGTCGGAACGGTTCGGAACCGAGAAACTAAGTCCCTTCCAGCTGGGCCTCCACCACTTCAATCCTCCACCAAAGTCAATCTCATATAAGAGAGACAATGAGGTTCTCAATCGTGTAGGGAAGAGATTGGGGGATGAACAATGTTTTCAAACTTAAAAGGACAAAGGGATGCAGACTCAATACGAAGTGAATAATTTCTCCAAAGTAACTTTGCTCTCAAAGTTGAATTCTTCTCTCCTTTTCCATGGCTCAGATTTGGCCCATTTATAGCCTTCAAGTGGAACTGAAGGGTCGAGTTGGAAAGTTTCCAATATATGGAAGGTCAAGGATCATGGATCTCGTGACGTGACATGGAAACCCGACACCATTTTTTAATTTTGGGTACAAATCCTGATGTACGTAGGTTGTAGTGGTGCAACTTGCATATATGCATGATGTAAAATAGGTAGGGTGCGTATATGTGGAAAAATGATGTTTTTAGCTCTGGGATTTGCAAAAAGGGACTTCAAGTATGCATAGGGAAATGGAAAAAGGCCTTATGTGCAAGTTTTCATAGGGTGAGGAAAATATTTCTATAACAGATGCCCCCTAATGCGGGAGGTTAGAGGAGTATATGTGATGCTCGAAATACATTATAAGACCTAGAAGTGGATTAATGGGGACCCAACTGGAAGAACTAGTTTCTCATTACAATCTATACTGACTTTGCACACATGGCTGCCAATTTGAATTACATTGCAGATCCATGTGAAAATATACCAAACAGTTGTCCATGGCCATGAATAGGCAATACAAAGGTGGCTACATGCCAAAGGCTAACATAGTCATGAACAAGGCCCAGTAAAACCAGTCTCAAAATCAATCTAAAGATATTGGTATACAATGGAGTACAATCTTATCTCCCATGATCATTGAAGTCACATAGGTACTGTTCTAATGACAGGTAGCAACAGACCAGGAAATCTATGACTGTAAATTGATGTCTTCAAGTCTTCTACACAATCTATTAAAGGTGAAATTCTACATCGTGTGAATAAAGGAGTTGAGGTCGAACACAATGAGACTTCATTTTATTACCAGTCACTAAGGTATATCGTTAACAACCTATACATGGGACAACCTACCGATAATGAAAGTAGGTATCAAGGCACCGAGTATATTCTTACAAGTGTGAATAAAGGAGTCGAGGTTGAACACTTGAATAATCCATCAATTAGGAGACATTGATGTATTCCCAACTGTCAATGGTGAGAGAACCAACCACTAATGACTACAAGCCTCTAGGTACTCATAGGACTCTAGGACTCGTCTCCATAATAGATGAGATGGAGTTGATGGAAGGAGACCCACTGAAAGGAGAGAATTAAGGCACCTCTCATCATTCGTCATGAGGTACAAAGAAGGAGCTTGATAATTTGGAGGAAATCAGATGAAGAATATGTTCATGAACCAACAACCCTGTGCGTCTTTCACGTGTGCCAGATGCAAGTGGTACATGAAAAAGACCCTCTGAATAGCATCCAATAAGGAAAACTATTGACAAAGACAAGGAAACCACCAAGAGGGCTAATGGTATCAAAGACAATGAATGAATCCCAATGTGTAAATAGATGTCCTATCGTCGAACACAAGGGAAACCACCTAGTTAGTGACCAATGATGAAATCTCAATTGTTGAGTTCAAGGTTACATACCAATGAGGAAAGTAGGACAAGGGTGCTCAAATAGGACTACAACTTCATATGATTCTGAGACACACTAAGGGTATGGTCGACATGCAAAGTCAAGAGTTCTAAGGAATGGTCGACACAGGTTCATAGACATCCTTTGAACAAGAGCATGAGACATATGGAAGACTCTGGCAGCATAGACTCAATGATGAAATTTTGAGATGTAGGAGGCATCAATCAAAATATCCATAGGGATGGGAAGAGTAACTAGTCAGGGGATTAGAATGCTCCCATCGTGCGCGCGCCCCTGACCTAGCTCTGGTTACGTTAAGGGTTTTTGTGTGTGCCGCCATGGCATCCCAAGGAGGGGAGCCGTCGCCCCCTCCTTCCCCCTCCACCTCCTTTCAACGCTTGGTAGAAGCCTGCAGCAAGAAGACGTCCATCTCAGAAGCTCTGAGCTTTGTCAAGAAATTGGATGATATACCAGAGATCGACCTTCCTCCTGAATACCCAATGAAATTCGCCCTATCCCTCTCTGAACGAGGACTTATCGGCCAGTTTATGGGACTCTGGCCCTCAACCAGATCCATAGACAACTGGATACAGCGAAACTGGAGACCTCTGATAACAAATAGTGTGACATGTTACGCGGTCGGGCGAGGATACTTTATCTTCAAATTTATCCCCCAGGAGGACAGAGATTTGATTTTCAGAAATGGCCCTTACTTCATGGGCACTCAAGGACTATACCTGAATAGATGGACCCCGAATTTTGACCCTGCTTCAGAAGTCCCCAAGGATGTCCCGGTCTGGGTAAGACTCCCCAACCTGTCGATCCACTGCTGGAACCCCTCCTCGCTTCAGGCAATAGGCAATGGTCTTGGGCGCTACATTGACCGAGCAGAACCAAGAGACCAGTATTCCTGTGCGCGGATCTGTGTGGAGGTTCATATGGAGGTAGGTCTACTCGAGGAAATAAAGTTGAAGGTCGGCAACTGGCAACACTTCCAAAATCTGGATTACGAACAACTTTCGTTCAAGTGCAGAGGCTGCCATGAATACGGCCATTTCCAAAGAAACTGCCCAAAAACCCCCCCCTCCACAGAAAAAGAAGGGGACGAAGGTTGGCAGCAGGCCCGGAAAGGGAGATCAAAAGCAAGAGGCCAAAGGAATGAGCAGACAGATCCACAGAAATCCAAACCCTCGGGATCCAAAGAAACGGAGAACAACTTCAGAATCCTAGCCAAAGAAGCGGAGGAAAGAGAACAAGATCCAAGTAAAGAAGTTCAAGAGGGAGAAAAGGAAGGTCAGAATCCTGAAGACAAGGGGAACAAGCCAACAGAAGAAGAAGGGATGCAAAACAAATCCCCCCAGAAGCAGGAAGGCAGTCAGAACATAGAGGAAGGGGAGATCTCTATAGGCAGCGACTCAGATGAAGCAAATGAGGTATGGACCACTCCAAAGAAAATGGGAAGAGGCCGGAAATCAAAAAACGTTGAGAGGAACCAAGAAGCCTATAAAGATGTGCTCAATGGGTCGCAACCCACCATCAAATAGATGATGACTGTTCGTAACACGCGGAAGGAGGCCAAAGCCTCCCAAGGAGGCCATCTCTCCCCCCAAGGCTTATAATGATTATAACCTCCTGGAACTGTAGGGGAATGGGTAGCAAGAAGAAGGAAGAAGTGCTTAAATATATCATCAAAACCTCGAAAGCAAGTATCTTACCGCTCCAGGAGACTAAAATGAGCCAGCAGGATGTGCTCAAAACCTTGTTGAATGCTTGGAAAGGAAGCCTCGGAGTTGCCGAAAATGCCAGGGGAGCCTCCGAAGGGCTCTGCACAATGTGGAATGCCTCCAAAATAGACATGCTCAGCTCTGACACCTTCATGCATTGGATTCACACCATATTTCTCCACAAAGACACGGGCTGCCAGGTAAGCATCTTTAACATTTATTCCACACAACTTTTGGGGGAAAAAAAACACTGTTGGGAATCCTTACAGGACTATCTCCAGCAAAACAATCTCACCAATATCATCCTCGGAGGATATCTAAATGTAACGCTAGCCCAGGAAGAGAAGAGGGGCGGCTCTATAGTGAGAGATCCGACCAGAGAATGGGTAGAGGACTTAGCCTCAGCCTGGGACCTCCTTGATATTAAGCCAGTCAAAGGACGCTACCCGTGGACCAATAAGAGGATTGTTCCTGGGCACATCGCTACCAGACTAGACAGATTCCTCGTACAAAGCTCCCTCCTGCTGCTAGGACTTGAAGCAAAAGCAAAAATTCTGTCCCACAGTGCTTCTGACCACAAGCCGATACGGTTAGAAATCAAAAAAGACCAGGTCAGAGGGCCCATCCCCTTCAGATTTAGCCCAAACTGGATAAATGACAAAGGTTTCGCAGAGCTATTAACAAAAGTATGGGCCACCACAGTTCAAGGCTCAGCATCCTACGTGTGGGAGGAAAAAATTAAAAGGTTGAAATTCGCTCTGAAATCATGGGCCAAGAGCCAACCAAGCCCAATAGCAATGCGCCTAGCAGCCCAGAGCCAACTCGAGGCCCATCAATTGGAAATGGAACAGAAGGAGATCACTCCGGCAATTCTGCAACAGGAGGATAGCCTTCAAAGGCACTGGCACCAAGCCTGCAGAATGGAGGAAAACTATTGGAGGCAGAAGTCGAGAAGCTTATGGCTGAAAGAAGGAGACTGTAACACATCCTACTTTCACAAACAAGCGGAAGCAAGGAAACAATATAAGGCAGTTACGGAATTTCAAGTCCAGAACAAAACAATTGCAGATCCAGAGGGCATTAAACAAGAAGCTTATGAAGCTTTTGAGAAGCTATACACAGACCCAAAAGACTCGGTTTTGGACCAGCAGAGGTACCCCTTCACGGTCATTCCAAGGCTAATAAATGAAGACATCAACAACAAGCTGACAAGAGAGGTCTCGCAGCAAGAGATAAAAGAGGCCCTTGATCAGATGAACCCAGACAAAGCACCAGGACCGGATGGGTTCATTGCCAGATTCTATCAGCAGTGCTGGGAAATAATTAAAAAGGATCTAACCAAAATGATTCAGAAGTCACAGCAGGCCAGCAAGCTGGGAGGAAGCACCAACTCTTCCTTTCTGGCACTCATCCCGAAAGAAAAAGGAGCAATTTCCTTCAACCGGTTCAGACCTATCTCTTTATGTAATACAAGCTATAAAATCCTTGCCAAAGTAATAGCCAATCGCCTCAAGGCAGCTCTCCCTCTCATTGTTCCTGAAAATCAAGGCGGCTTTGTCCAAGGGAGGAATATCGTCGACAACATCATCCTGGTTCAAGAAGCGATTCACTCCAGCATTTTAAGGAAAGAAAAAGGTATGGTCATTAAACTGGATCTCGCTAATGCTTTTGACAGAGTCAGACATGAATTCTTATTTGAAGTAATGAGGAAGTTTGGGTTCGATTCACATTTTATAAGCTGGATAAATGCCTGCATTAGATCTCCTTGGATCGCCCCTCTGGTGAATGGGAAGGTAACTGCCTTCTTCAAAGCCTCCAGGGGCCTAAGGCAAGGATGCCCTCTTTCACCATTGCTCTATGCAATTCAAGCTTCAGTTCTCAACTATCAACTGGAAAACTCCCAAATGAATAAAGATCTGCATGGTCTAAGAATAGCACAAGGGTTGAAAGACATCAACCATGCGCAATTCACAGATGATACGCTGCTGCTAGGAGGAGCAAGCCCAATAATAGAAAAAAAGTTCAAGGAAGAACTGGACATCTATGCAGCAGCCTCCGGCAGCGAAATAAATCAGACTAAAAGTAACATTTATGGCTGGAACATCACCCCAAATGAAATGTTGAGAATAACAAGAGTTCTAGGGATGGAGGGGCATACAAACTGGGAGGCCTTTAAGTACCTGGGAGTTCCAATCTTTAAGTCTGCCCCCAGAGCCTCCCACTGGAGCCATATTGCAGAAAAACTCAAGAATAAATTTACTTCTTGGGGGGGCAATTGGTTGAACTTAGCAGGGAAGGCAGTCCTGATAAAGGTTGTGGTGTCTAGTATCCCCATCTACCAATGCTCGCTACTATTAGCTCCAGCCACAGTCATCCAAAAAATTGAGGCTTTTCAGAGATGATTCTTGTGGGAAGGAGGAAGGCAAGAAAAGAAAAAGATGCACCTGGTTAGCTGGGAAAAAACCACAAAATCCTACATGGAAGGAGGTCTCAACTTTAAAAATACAAGGACCCAAAATCTGGCCTTAGGGGCAAAGCTTCTCTGGAAAATGATCACCGGCAAAGCCACTTGGAGTAAATGCGCTCTCTGGAGGAAATACTTTCGAGGGTCTCGGGACAGAAGCTTAGAACTCCCATGTAAGGAGTTGAAAAGCTCCCCTATCATCGTTCTATGCAAAAAGGCCCTTCCTCACTTCACTCCTCATCTAACCTGGGTGCTGAAAAATGGCAGGAAAATAAGAATTTGGACAGACTCAATAATGGGCGATCCTCCGCTAGAGAAGCTCTAGGAACTACAAGACCTCAAAAGCTGGATGGACAGTCAAAACATCTTAACACTCTCAGACATTTCAGTATGGGGAGAAGAAAGGCCTCACCTCTGGCAAGGGTGGGCAGCCCCAATCAGACCAGCTTTCCTAGACAGTCAATGGGATGTGCTTAAGAAGTGTCTTCAAGGGAAAGCCCCTCTAAAAAAGATAGGTAAAGATGAACGAGGATGGGGCAGGAGGGATCAGGCTTACACCACAGCAGAGGGTTATCATCTCTTCAACTCTGTCCCCACTGTAGTGCCAAATCTGGCACTTTGGAAAGCAGTCTGGAATTTTCGTTCCCTCCCAAAAATTGACCTCTTCATTTGGACCTTGGCGCACAAGAGTATCCAAACAGGGGAGAACCTCAGACAAAGGGGTTGGGAAGGACCCTTTAGATGCCCTCTCTGCCTCCATGAAGAAGAAACAACTGACCATCTTCTCCTCAAATGCAGTTATTCAAAAGAAGTCTGGATGAAAGTAATAGGACCCCAACTAGCAACCAATTTCCCACCTGATGTAATAAGTCTTCTCCTCCAATGGGAATCCTTGTTCCCCTTTGCCGACAAGAAAAGAAACCAAACTCTCTTGATATGGGGATTACTTCCAAAGTTTGTTCTATGGAATCTCTGGTTAGAAAGAAACCATAGAATCTTCAGAGAAGGACAATTAAGTGAAGTCAGAACTACCACTAAAATTGAAGCTATGCTGGGGGAATCAGCTGCTCACATTTGCTCCACAGTAAAGCTACACAAGTTGGACGAAGAACAGGGGAGTTGGATAGCCCAGTTCAATATACTAGGATTAGAAAGTAAAAAGCGACGCGATCCAATCCAAGAAAGCTGGGAGATCAGAAAAAGCGGAAATGAACTTGCAGAATGGAAAAGTAATATTAAAACGCCTATCCTCTTCTTTGATGGGGTCTCGAAAGGAAATCCAGGCCAGGCTGGAGGAGGGGGCATCATCGAAAATCCCAAAGAGGACATAATAACGCAATTTGCTATTGGACTCAGTATAGAGTCCAATAACAGAGCTGAGGCATTGGCTCTCTGGCAAGGTCTGCACCAGGCAATTAAACTTAGAACCCAAGACTTGACAATCATAGGTGATTCCAGAATAATAATACAGGCCATGATCAAACACTCCACAACTCAAAGCACTAAGCTCAACAATCTCCTTGATAAAATTCGCCTCCTCTTAAGGAATTTGAACTCCTAYCAATTCTTTCAYGTGTTAAGGGACCTCAACCGAATGGCTGATAAGGAAGCCAACAAAGGCGTGTTATTGGAGGCTGGGGTGCTGTCAGTAAATGGAATTATGAATAATGTGGAGATCCCATGAACCCACGCTGTCCTCTTGCACTCTTCCAAACGCTAGATCATGAACCAATCCCTTAGAGTTTGGGGAGAAGGAACCGTCTGGAGAGCTCCTGTCAGAAATGGCAAATGTCTGAAATTTGCTAGAAAGGAATCCAAAGTGCAGGAGAGAAGTAACATTTGCTGAAACAGTGTTGTATCATGCTGAAACATAGGGTTGTAACTCACGCTGAAACACAGTGCAGGAACAGATGCTGAAACACAGTGCTGGAATAGATGCCGAAACTCAGTGCTGGAACAGATGCTGGAACACAGTGCTGGAACTTTTGCTGAAACACAGTGCTGGAACTTATGTTGAAACACATTGCTGGAATAGATGCTGGAACACAGTGCTGGAACTTTTGTTGAAACAGAGCTGGAACTTATGCTGCAACACAGTGTTGTAACAGCTGAAACACAATGCTTTTACATATGCTGAAACACAGGGCTGGAACAGATGCTGAAACACAGTGCTGGAAATTATGCTGAAACAGCACTGGAACTTGTGCTGAAACAGTGTTGCATCACATGTTGAATCTCAGTGCTGGAACATATGTTGAAACAGTGTTGGACCATATGCTGAAATACCGCTGTAACAAGTGTCGAAACAATGCTGGGTCATATGCTGAAACAGTGTTGAGACCTATGCTGAAACAGTGATTGGAGATTCGGCAATTAATTTTAGATTATATACAGGAACTAGGTCAGCTCACAAGTCTACAGTTTTAGAAGTAGAATGGATCAGAAAGACAAGCCCGAAGAAATTTGAGGACTTTTGTATTTTGATCTGTAGGCCCGAAGAAATTCGGGGCCATTTTGTATCTGAATATGTGGCTCTGCCACCCCTCTAATATAAACTATAACCGTTTTCATCAAAAAAAAAAAAACTAGTCAGGGGATTAAACTCTTTGTAACAATTCCAGCTTCCTAAGGTCATGCTAAACCAAAAATTTTGATGACAAGTGGACTCAAAAATGTTTTTCTCTGTTCAAAGGAGACACGACTGCTGCTAATATAAGATAATATTTCATTCTTTCCCATATATTTTTTTTTCATAGTCAAACAAATGCTATGATACAGAGGAGGAAACGACTGTCGCAAGTAAGAAAAAATAGTTCCAGCAATGGAACATACCTATGCTCAATGCAAGGAGGTGCATGCAGGAGATGGACACTCATGGGAATGTTTCCTCCTGGGTATAGGGTGTCAAGCTGCAAAGGATATAAACAAGGTTGTTCTTGGTCGAGGATGTAAATTGCTAAAGTGAACGGCTTATAATGAAAAAGAGAGAACCGTCAATAGGATCAATACTGCAAGCAAGGGCATGAGATGCAATTACAACTTAATGCCAAAAAATGTCCTTTTTTGTAATCTTAGTCTACTTATTTTGAAAAAGAGATAAACTTGCACCCAATAGACATCCTTTCAAATCCAATTTACGAGTGAGAAAGAGATAAGTTTCGGCAATCGTTTCGCTTTTTGAAAATGAGTCGGAAAAGATATTAAATCAAACTCGCTTGGGATTCCTCTAGGTATAGGTCAGCATGTTTATGAGTAAGAAATAAGGTTCAAAATAAAGTCATGTATTATCTATAAGGGACTCCTGGTCCTATGGAAAAAATCTTTGCATGTGCACCGAATGAAGCAGGGGATCTAACTAGGGTACCCATGTTTGTTAAGTCTCTATCATTCGATAATGACACTTCTAGTTGAAGATAGAAGGTTTCACGTCACTATAAAATGGGTTTGTACCTAAGGCATATGAGTGACAGTCATAAGACAATGCAAGTGTGCATGATGGATTGGATCCATATCCTATATGTTGGGTAATGAAAATACTTGTCCAAAGTTACGAACGGGCGACATGGCACTGAAAACCGCAAGAATCCCTGGATAAAACTACAAAAACCAACTCCATACATTGTCATATTAGTCCATTAGGCCAAAATATTGTCTGAAAATATGCAAAGTGGGTAAAAATTTGCTATAAATAGTAAAAAAAAACAAATTTACTATACCATTTGTATTTTTTACCCAAATAGTGGATTTTTGACCAAATTGCCTCTGAACTTCAAATGGTGATTGTGGGAGCTACGAGCGATGGAATTGATGACCTTCTAGACCAGGTAAATCATCTTTCTCTCCTCTTTCTTTTCAGTGGATTAGATTTTGTAATTAGATTCCATTTTTTAAGTTATTTATGGCACAATTTGAAACTTTAGGTGTACGCGGGCTACAATTCATCGGGTCATGTATACGCAAGCTTATACGCGGTTGTTCAAAAACCAGCCAGCATATAAGCATCCCTATATGTGAATATGTATACTACAACTCGCGTATATGTCTGTGAAAAAAACAATTTAGTCATTGCTAACTCAAAAAAGGGATAGTCTCTTGCAGGATGGTGCTGGAGTGGAGAGAAAGAGAACATGAGGAGGTAGATGCTACAGTGGAGAGAGATCCATGGGCCCAAATGGCCCTAAAAATATGCAGGCTATATAATTTTTGGGCTCTCAAAGGTATGAGGGCCCAAGTGAGATTGTTGTAGTTTCTCATGGATTACTGGGATCCAGATAGTGAGAGCTTCAACCTTAATGGACAACCCTTAAGGATTGAAGTCGAGGACATTTATTTCTTGACGGGATTGTCACATCGGGGTGAGGTGGTCAACCTCAAAGCTTGGAGATATGGGAGAGGTGTGAAAATAAAGGAACACATAGACGCTCATTGCATTGTAAGGACCGAGAAGGTCGGGAGTCAACTCCCCATTAGATCAATAAAAAATATTAGCCTCGGGATTGTTGTCCTCATTTTGACACAGATCATGGGATCAGCCTCTTTGCACCAGCCATCGAGGCCACTGATGTTATACTCAGTGGAGTGCTTGAGACCCATGGTGTATGAATGGTGCACCTCATTGCTAGCCAACATGAAGAGTCAGATGACAGAATGAAAATAGGGTAGTAAGAGGAACTTCGGGTTAGTTTCTATCCTTTGTATCTTTTTCTTCGAGCAGGTTCCAGGCTTGGGACCTAGAGTTGAGATTATTCTTCATGGAACTCGCGATCTATCCATGGCATGGTGGATCAAGGTGATGAGGCAGCAGGGGGGAGGTAGGGTGCCAACACCCTACAATAATGAATTATTCTTCTGGTGGAGACGGCAGGTGATAGATCTGGATGACTACCCTTACATAGGGATCGACTTTAGAGGATATCCTAACATGCCATTACCACCAGGGTCTACCTACAGAGACATAGGTATGTTAATTTTTTTTTTTAAATATTTCATTTTTTTGTATTTTTGTATAGGAAAACAAAATATTTTTGGATGATCTTAAGTACTAATTAGACATATATGTGACACAGACGTAGGTCCACGACGGTCAGACGGACTTCTAAGACATCATCAGAGGCACCAAGGAAATGAGGCAGCAAGAGGGGACGCAGAGAGAGTCCTTCAAAATGTGCAAGGTAACCTATCTCGTTTGACACAAAGGATTCCTATGGTTTAGGTGGAGGATCTGTCAAAGGATATGCAGCGACAGGTGGTGGGTGTGCCCCGTTATTTGGTGCGACTATTTCAACGTCTCGCAAACATCATAGTTTTCTATCATGACATTCATCAAGCACCACAGGCGTAGATGTCATGGCTATTGTATGATCGACTGTATATGTATATTGAGGGTTTTAGCCCCAATTTTGTACTATAAACATCATATTTTTTGAAATATATATAAACACATGGTTCTTCGGCTTTACTTATGTTACAATGTGTACATTGATGAGAATGTTTTATTTTCTTTAGTTATGTGACAAATGCCAATATAAAACAAAATTAGCATATGCATCAGATACATAATTAGAACTCCTAGCTATGTGATGATAATTAATAAAATCAAATTTTCATTCCAAAAATCATACCCATAGGAATCATTGGAGTAGAGTAGAGTTAATCACATGGTAATTGTCATTCAACTGACATGATACTAATTGGGAGTCCAGGAGAACCTCTAAAGAGTGAATACCATGTGAAATGGCATCGCGCAAAAGTTCTATAACGATGTTATATTCGGCCACATTATTCGTGGATGGCTCTAGGCATATGCCACCTAAAGACACCAGTAGACCCTCGGGTGAGTAAACAACCCAAGCGGTGGAAGCCAAGTTCTGTGTATGATGACTGGCCTCGTCTACGAATCCTAAGTAGACCGAAGACTTCGTTGACATCTTCCAACCAAGGGAAAACTCGATAATCAAGATGAAGATAAAAATAAAGGGAAAATATATATACACTAAATTACATTAGTATAAAAAGAGTTACGCCCATTTTCAAATAGATCCTATTCCTAGGCTCAGCCAACATGTTCCCTTCATGATCTTCTAATTCATAGACTCCTTTTTCTAAGACACTTCGCATGATATAGGGATCGTGCCACATGGGTTTGAACTTTTCTGCCCCCAGTGGTTCTTTGGCTTGATCATATAGAAGGACCAAGTCACCCTCAGCGTACAACCAAGGATAGACAAGCTATTGTATCGGACCTTGACACATCTTTTATTTTCTTCGATATCCATAGAGGCGTCTCGACACTGCTCATCTAGACTCTCCAGGTGTACGAGGAATTGTTCGATATCGAAAGTGTCAGGTAGGAGCGAAAATTCCAATCTAAGTGAAGGGATCTCAGATTCAATAGGTAAGATCGACTCCACACCATGTACTAACTGGAATGGAGAAAAACTAGTGGAAGTCTTGACCGAGGTTCAGTATGCCCAAAGTGTTGGATAAAGCATGATATGCCAGTCAAATTTTCTCTGGATGACAGTTTTCTGCAAAATGATTTTGAGAGACTTGTTCATGGCCTCTACTTTTCCCTTCTCCTAGGGGTATTAAGGGGAAGAATGACCATGCTTAAACCCCAATTTATATGCTAGTTCTTCCATCATTTCATTCTGAAAGTGACTTCCATGATCGGTGACAATATCACTCGAGATTCTGAACCTGGCTATAATTTGATTGAATATGAAGAAGGAGACAATATTCCTGTCAGATTTAATTGTAGGCATGGCCTTGGACCACTTGATAAAGTAGTCTATGACCACGATAATGTGTTGATTCCCCCCAACCGAAGTTGGATTGAAATCCACAAAGTCCACCCCCCACTTGGTGAAGGGACCGACAGTAATGACTGGATGGAGAGGGGTTGGATGCGAGTGCATTTTTCGAGTGAACACCTGGCAGGGGTGACACTTCTTAACTGCTTCGACGCAATATTTAAAGATACAAGGCCAAAAATAACCGTCTTAGAAAATTTTCTAGGTCGTCACAAGCCCAGATAGATGACCGCCACAAGCCCCACTTTGGCAGTCGTTTAGGACAGACTCGCCTTCTTCATGATTTAAATAATGACACAAGATACTGTCTACTCCTCGATGATACAGAGTGTCGCAAATGATAAGGTAGTTCTTAGCTTTGTATTGTATACGTCGTCAGTCATCTCACGAGAGATGTTGAGGGAACTTAAAAGTTTGAGGATAGAGAATAATGTCTCCATACCAGGGGTCTGTCCATGAGACAAGGAAAATGTGTTCATCCACAAATGAATCAACATGAATAACATCCTTGTCTAATCGAGGGAAGTTAGATATTAACTATGAAAAGACTAGTGATTTTTTGGACTTCGCAGAAGCGAAATCGAGATCGAACTCTTGTAGGATGAAAATCCATTTATTGTACTTTCCCCCTACGATATGCCTAGTAAGAATGTATTGAAATGGATTGACATCAACAACCACAGGAGTTTTACAAAGCAATATATAATGTTGTAATCATTGGACTACGTGAACGGTAGCCAAAGCTAGATTTTCAATATGAGAATATTTGAGTTCAGAGCCGATTACATTATGACTAAGATAGTAAATGAAATTCTCACGGAGCTCATCATCCTCCTGAACCAACACCATACCAATCATCTCTTTGGACACGGTGACATAAAGAAATTAATCTCTACTATAGTCTGGAGACTTTAGCAGAGGCATCGATACCAAGGATTTCTTCAAAGCATCAAAGGATTCTTGGGCTCACTCATCCTAGAGAAAAGGAGTGTTCTTCTTCAATAGATGCATGAAACCCTTAGTAATATTGGCATAGTTCACTATAAACTGACGTAAAAAGGTATCTTTCCCATGTAAAATTTGAAGTTGGTGAATAGTGTGCAGGGGAGGAAACTGAAGTATTGCCTCAACCTTTAATGGATCTACCATGATCCCAGTCTCAGAGACTAAAAATACTAAAATATGACCTAACCTAATGCAAAATATGCATTTATGAGGGTTCAATCGGATGTGATAATGGAGACATATTTCAGAGACTAGTCGAAGGCGCTTTGGGTGATCCACTCTCTTACAGGAGTGAGCAGCAAGATCGTCAAGATAGGCTTCGACTGTATTATTGAGATCGTGAAATGTGAAGGTCATAGCACATTGGAAGGTTGCTCTAGTGTTTTTAAGGCCGAAAGGAATCTTTCAGTATGCAAAAGTACCCCAAGGGAAAATAAATGCCATCTTATGTTGGTCCTCGGGTTTAATCTGAATTTTGTTATACTCATAAAATGCGTCCATGAAAGAAAAAACTTTGCTTCCCGCGTACTCGTCGAGAATCTGATCGATGAAGGGTGTCGAGAATTTGTCTTTGGGATAGGCCTTGTTCAGGTCACAAATATCCATGCATACACGGATGGTTCCTTGTTTTTTATTCACAGGAATGGGATTGGATACCCATTCAGTCAAGGGAACCAGGTAGATAAAGCCAGCATTAAGAAGTTTTTCTACCTCATCCTTAATAGCAGGGGCCTTCCGAGGATTGACAGCTCTAAGATGTTGTCGAACAGGATTAGTATTCGGGTAAGTTTTAATCTCATGTTCAAAAAATCGAGGTTTGATTCCTGACATCTCTTCATATGACAAAGCGAATACATCTCGAAATTCCTTGAAGAGTTCGGTGTAGATAAGGATTTCTTCTGGCGAACAATCGGCACCGATATATACATTTTCAATCTTTCCAGGGATACGAGATATATCTATCGTGACGGTAGGGAAGATACTCGCCATGTTTCCTTCGACATAAATTTTGTGCGTATCAAGTGGAACTACGACGTGACCGGCTATCTCACTTAAAGTAGATCTAAATTCATCTTGCTCGATTCTAGCAAGCTCTAGGAGAAAATAAGAGCGATGATGCATATCATTCCAAGGTTTTTTGGAACCATTCATGGCCTCAATGATAGATTCATCTGAAGGCAAAGTCGCATCAAGGCAGTTAAGTGAAAAATATGACGAAGTGGCCCACACGGGCTCTAGGACAGGATCCTCCTCGTCCGTCTACGAGGTAACAGGATATGGATCGACGGAAGAGTCAAGAACAACTTGATACACAATCTCTATTGTCAATAGTGGCATGTCCATTCCATAATTTAACTGACCTTCATAAGATGTAGTCGAGGAAGGTAGGGTCCAAGGATCGTTAAAATAGGAAGTGCGGAAAGGAATAGACCTATCTAACGAAACAAGCCTATTGGACATGGCGTAAATATGGTGAACCAGTGCCATGAAGTCGAAGGTACCCATAAGGGATGAATACATTATGACACCGATATTCTCAGTTCTCGGTTGAGAATTGTTGATCACAGGGATCGACGGTCCAACAGATGCATTAGGGCTAGCATTTGCAAAAGACAATTGATCGATCATCGTGATCTTCCCATCGTGAGGAAAACAAAGAGTACAGAATATGGATGATACAATTTTAGTCATAGCATAATTCCAATTGTTCCATAGTAACAAGTTATATTCGAGGGTCACATCAACCACCTGGACATCCACCTCTACCATCTTCCCACCTAACTGGACCGGAAAGGAAGGAAGAATATCGTGAAGGCGGAAGGAATGACCATCAAAAGTAGTAAACATGGTCAGAGACTGAGAAAGGGTCAGAGAGGTGAGGGATTTCCAATAGACCAGGGACATCACACATGTTGCAGTGCCTTCATCAACAACAATATGCTTGATGGTATACTTTGAGTAACCCACATGGATTTGGAATGCCACATGGTAAGGCAAGCAAGGCTTCACATCTATCAAGTCAAACTTGATAAATTTCGAGCAACAAGGATCTAGAGCTCCTAACACATATAGCAAGGCATTCCTCTTTGAAGAACACGTCTGGAGTACCTCCATATTCGACATCGCACAAGGGGTTTGACCCAGGTCCTCAACAATAGAGTAATTATGGGAGGTTCTAGTATTAGGATTGTGGGTAGAACAATTGAGTACTCCTTTCAAAATATGAGGCGGGGGATTTGGTTTTTTGATATGTAAGGTTATCTCCAAAGGAGGGGGATACTCTAGACCAGGTACAGTCTGTGGAGAACTGTAATCGCAAGACCGAGTGGCTACATTAACCTCAGATTTAGCCATATTGATGCATAAATGGTCATCTTCTTGCATCGGTGGGTTTTGACTCCCATTCGCCACATTTCTGGCATTCAAGGAGCTCGAGGCCATGTGTTGGTTATGTGGAAAAGGATTAGTCAGCACATCGAGCGGTAGAGATAAAATCCTCGCAACTTCTGCAAGTTTGGGGCATAAATGGGTAAGGTGACCATTTGTAAAAATATTACAAGGAAACTTCACCTTTCTCCTTTCTTTCTTTCCCTCACCAGCATTATTATTTGTCTTCTCATTATTACCATTGTCCTTGGATTTATTATTATTATTCCCACCCTTACAATTATTATTACGTCCTTTCTTTGTAATCCATCTTGGTTACTGGTTACCATTCAAGGCGGTCGATGATTGCACAGAATGTACATCGGCTAACTAAGTGGGATTGGAGGACACTAACGAAGTTGGCCCTCCTACAGACTAGTTTAGAGACAACTCTTTCAAATGGCTTGTCGCTGAGTCTATGGATTTCACATTGGTGGAGCCTAAAATTTCATCAGCATAAGGCTCGGTCTTTTGTCTAAGATCATAGTTTGACCTCGGTGTGTCTGGAAGAATCTCGTATAACATCCCAAACTGTGCATATATAATATCTAACTGCTAGGCTTTGAAAATCGCTTCTTCCTTAGATGTGACCCCGGATGTAGAAACATCCTTCGAAATATAAGGTTGTAGATACTTAAGGAACCACTCTAGCAGGAATTCTTAGGGTATGCAGGTCCTGCTCAACCTCTTCCGTCTACACCACTCCTGGATGTGATCTAAGATATGTGTGGCTTTGTCTTGGCATAAGGTCGACAAAATTTCTAAGCCAACATCGTAACGAACCAACAATTGGAAGTGGTTGAGGAAGACTAAGACCATCTGAATAAAGGTTTTGTATGACCCCCTAGGTAGCTCAATATACCATTTCGCAGTGACCCCCATAAGGGTGTGTTGAAACAATCTTAACCAAATAGAATCATCGTTAAGGGAATTCGAGGAGCACCAAAGGTGAAAAGTAGTAACGTGATCACTTGGATCTTCACCATTCTTGCCTTCGAATTTTTGAATATCCGAAGGAAGCTTGGTGGGAATGGGGGGCCATGTCAGATCATGAAACACAGGATCGCTCATTAACTTAGACAAGTTTGGCAGATTGAGCGTGGCCAGAAAAGGGAGATGAGGTTGTGAGATCTGGCCCCAAGCTCCCTAGAAATATTGTTGTTGTGGAATCACAGCCCATCCATGGTTCTGGTAAACACCATGGCCCTGTCCGGGATTGTAAGACCCTCCTCCAAAATGATTCATAAGGGGTTAGTTGGGCACCATTCCAGTAGGAATGTTCTAATGAGGGTTGTAAAAATTTCCCCCAGTCGAAGTGGCTCCAGGTTGAAGGTTTCCCAAGGTATGAAAATGACCTCCTCCGGGTGTGAATCTTAAGGATAAAGGTGGATTCTTCATACCAAACGTGTTGGTTGGAATCAATACAGAGGAGGTGGGTGTAAAGGATGGACCATAAGCAATAGCTTGTCCGCTAGGTTGCTTACTCCATCCAGAAGTTACAGGATTAGACCCAAGGTTAACAGGAGGAAATCCTCCAACAGTAGGAGTCATTTAAGGGATGTGAGTACCACCAAATGATAAAGGAGTATGTGGAGGATTTGTTCCCCCAAGACCAATTATATTATTCATACCAGCCGCTGGGATGGATTTTGAAAATTGTGATGTAAAGTTCGGCATACCATAGGAAAAAGGACTAGAGACAATAGGGATGGACTGACCATTATAGCCCGATGAGTGACAAAGAGGCCCAAAAGGGTTCATGCTTATAGGTTGAGTATTCACTATAGGATGGGCAGAGGTGATGATAGGCACCTTCGGCACTACAACCATTGTGGTTGAAGGTGTCGAAGGGGTACCGTTAACTATAGTAGGTATGGGAGTCGAAGGGCTCCCACTATCTTTCTGACTCGATTCAGTACTCATCCTTGTATGATCACAAGTCTGATAAGTGGAGGTGTGTGTACCACGTTTGATAACTTTATTCCTTTTAGAAGGAAAAGACTCAAAATGCGGTGGTAACTTTAACAAGCGGTGGGACCTGCGGAGAAGTTGGTCTGGCTCCATGTTGACTGAAAATTCGTGATATGAAGAAAACAAATCCTAAGGCCAACTAGTAATCAAAGAGCACACCAAAAATAATCAAATGGCCAATATGCACACAAACAGGATAAAGTGGCTGAAAGGGGCCTCCCTCTCTAAAGTAGGTATGCCTCTCCCAATATGGGCTTGAGACTCCTCTACTAAATATCGGAGGTATTAGAATCAGTTATAAGGGCCCTCGTGGGCTTAACAACCAGTCGGTTAGATCCCCCCGAAGAGGTAATCCTCCATAAAGGTTATGTGTTGTCCGACCCTTATTTTACCTAGGGTACCTACAGAATAACCCCTGCAAGTAACCTATGTGGTACCTAAGTCAAGCAACTAAGAAACCATGATATAATCGATGCACAGGCGAACAATCGTAAGTCAATTCCATCGTATGGGTAGGGTAACAAAGCACGAAACCTTGAAAGAATTTCCTATCATAGAAGTAAGGGTACTAGAAAGATCCCCATATATGAATAGATTCCAAGAAATATATCTAACGCTAAGAAGATATCGAAGGGATATCCCTTCAACCAAAATCACGCGACCTTGTGCTTAACTCTAGTGTAAGCGGAGCCTCCTGATATTACCGATTATATAATGGATTTCTCCACTCCCTTAGTCAGACACATATGTTGATTTAATAGCCTTGGAGAAGTTTACTCACAAAACCCTATTCCAAGGCTCTAAATCATAAGCTAGTTTGTGCACCCTAGAAAAAATAAAATCGTTACTAATCAATTTTAAATTATAGGGTTACTTTTAGTGGCCTTGCTTACTCAAAAAGGTGTGGTCATGAAACTAGTGATGTTATGACTCAGCAAGTAAAATAAATGAATATGAATACAATGCAAAGTCCTAACTTCAATTCCCAATAAATGATATGCTTTTCAAAATGAAATTCTCAATTTAGTTCTGCAATTCAAAATAAAATGCAATATTCTTTACATGTACTAATATCAATGATAAGGACTCTAAAGATCAAAATGCCAACAATGTAAAATGCCTAATATTTTTGTATTTTCAATATAAAAGAATGAAAATGCAACGAATGCACAACATATTGATATAAAAACTCTAATGTATGTAAACAGAGACAAACCAAGTAGGATATCAAGAAGCAAACACCCAACCCAAGATGCAAGGACAATCAAATGAAAAGGATGAAGAGAAAGGCACCGCCCAAAAAATCAACCAAAGAAAGGTTTCCTATCATTCCACAAACACTTAACAGTCATAACAGAGACCCAAGAAGACTCATCAACCATCAAAACCTACCTAGAAACCATCAAACCCAACAACCAAGCAACAAAGGGTGATGTACACCACTGTTCAAGGGAAAATTTTGTATATATGCCTCTTGCAAAAGGAAAACATGCGTATGTATGCGACTATCAGGAAAATACCTACCTATATGTGTCAAAACACAACCATGCTAAGGAGAAGGCTAAGAAACTCAGACTCGGGATGAAAAGAGGTGGTCAAGCAGTCATACGACAAGAAACTCAATATAAATGAGAGAAATCTAAGGAGAAAAACACTCCAAACCCCGAAAAAGAAGATTATGTCCCCAATATGGTCACCAATTTTGTTACGAGGAAAATCTCTCTATGGCTAGGGGTAAACCACACCAGATGGAAACGACTGCAGAAATCAACTCTAATATCAGGTATGTTATATAAACAAATATGTTAGCAAGACAAAATAAAGGGCCTACCTTGTCCAAACGTTCGATGAAGTCCATCGTTGAGCACTTGACTCAAAGCAATACACCTGCAACTTGTCCTCAACAACCAAGAAATTCAAGAATATGGTGATAATAAATAATGTTAGCACATTCAATAGCATAATCCATCAACATTCATATCAAATATGCCCATGGAATAACAATTCAAATATTTGCAAGATATTAATTGGACAAGAAAAGAGTATTTCTATTAAAATGTAATTAGCAGAAGTGAATGAATTACAAACTTTCATGTCGGCATGGTTCAGAACTGAGAAACTAAGTCCCTTCCACCTTGGCCTCCACCACTTCAATCCTCCACCAAAGGCAAGATCATATAAGAGAGACAATGAGGTTCTCAATCATGTAGGGAAGATCTTGGGGGCTGAACAATGTATTCAGACTTAAAAGGACAAAGGTATGTAGACTCAATACAAAGTGAATAATTTCTCCAGAGTAACTTTGCTCTCAAAGTTGAATTCTTCTCTCCTTTTCCATGGCTTGGATTTGGTCCATTTGTAGCCTTCAATTGGAACCAAAGGGTCCAGTCGAAAATTTTCCAATATATGTCGAGGATCATGGATCTCATGACGTGACATGGAAACCTAACACCATTCTTTAATTTTGGGCACAAATCTCGGTGTACGTGGTTTTTAGTGGTGAAACCAGTGTTTATGTATGTTGTACAATAGGTAGGGCACGTATATGTGGAAAAATGATGTTTTTAGCTCTAGGATTTGTAAAAAGGGACTTAAAGTCTGCATAGGGAAATGGAAAAAGTCCTTCTGTGCAAGTTTGCATAGGGTGAGGCAAATCTTTCTATAACAGCTTCTCACCACTTCTTCTATCCTCTTTGCTTCTTCTAGTTATGTCTTCGGGATAATAATTATCTTCTTTGTTTCTTCAATATCATGATCCTTCTTTTCATGTTTCTGCAATTTCTTCTTCTGCTTCTTTTTCTTAAACTTGTCTATTTTTTACAAGGCACTAACGAGTTTTTCTTCAATATCTTCTTCTTCCAAATCTAGTTTTTCTTTTTTATTATCTTCATTTTCTTCATCAAAAGGATTTGTTTCCATGGTTTTGGAGAGAGATTCTTCTTCATAAAATTTTTGTATCTTGTACCAAATCTGTTTCATTTGTGTACACTTCATTACCTCAATAGTCTTGGAATCTGATAGGCCACTCAAGATGGCATCTATTTATTTTTCATTGTTTTCACTTTACTCCTTCCCAGCTTCATTTGTAGAACCTGTTGTGACTAATTCCAAAATACCAAACCCAAGCACCTACAAATGTATCTTCAGTTTTACTCCATGATGCATAGTTTGTTCCATCAAACAAAGGATCTCTATTTGTAGGGACACCTTCCTGACAATCCATATGTACTCAATATCTCCCTTCCAATGGTTAAATTATTTTTGTAGGAACCTTCTCTAAAACCAATTGTTGAAATTATGCTTATACTAAGAGGGGGGGGTGAATAAATATAAGATACTTTTTAATTTATTTAACCATTCATCAATCATTCATTAGCTAAGAAATAATAATCACATATAAACTCCAATCATAATGCACATAGTTTAACATGGAAACCCAATCAGGAGAAAACCATAAACTTCTCTTTATAAATGTCTGTAGGAACCAACCTACTGTTAAAAATATTATAGAAACCAACCTATTGTTACAAATATTGTATAAACCAACCTACTGGAGACACAAATATCGTTAATTGTTCACCAACTCAACAATATGTAAACACCAACCTACTGGAGACACCAATCTCCTCATCTGAGCACCAACTCAACAATATGTAGGAACCAACTTATTGGGGACACCAATCTCCTCAACTGAGCATGAACTCAATAAGATATGTGTGGAAACCAATCCAAGATATGCATACATAGAGTACTTATGAATTTGTATGCATGATTCATTCCACAAACAATCCTTCAAATCCTGGCAAGCTTGGTAGAATCATTCCCAAAATGTAATCACTGACGGAAACATCCACTGACAACAACATCCACTAACGAAAACATTCACTCACAGAAACATCCATTGGTGAAAAAATCACAACTTCAAAATAGTGCACATGGAAGCATCACAGACCTTCAGTCCTTTATAGCGCACCTTGAGAACAAAAAATACCTCAAGAAAATACCTTAGACTTCTCTTTCACACCAAAAATACACCCCATCACCTTTAGCACACCTCAGATATATTATGCACACCTCATAATTGATATCTTGCTTGGTTTCACTACAAATGTGCACATATATCCTTTATTTATAATAATTATGTTCCCACTTTCTAGGTCGACATGTAATGACTGGTTGAGGTGACCTTAATTTTCTGGCTGGGTTGTTGGATGGAAAAATCCATATCTCCTCATTCCTAGAGAGTTAATGGAATTCCATATAACTTTGTAAATGTCTCATAATAATATTTCCAACCATATAAATTGTGTTCCCATTTAAACTAGGTATGTATGGTAAAAATTTCTTCAAAGCTATGGTATCCAAACTAATCATTAAAAATCCAAAAACAATATTTCCAACAATCTCCATCTTGCAATATTTATCTTGGAAATCTACATGATTGTAATATTTATCTTGGAAATGTGTAGTCCCCACCTGTCTTTGACATCAATGACAACAATATTTCCAACATAAGTCTCTATTAGAGAGAGCACTACTCCTCAAGTATATGATAAATTAGTATTTTCTCCTTCATTCAATGAAGATGAGGGTATCCAAGTTTCCATCCCTCCTTCACATGAAGGCAAGGGTATGGCAAGTTGTACTCCTTTAAAATATATATATATTTATATTATGCATACTTTAATGTTTTGGAAAGTGGAGAGATTTTAAGAAAACCCCTTGATTTGGTAAATTTCTCATTTGATGAAGAACATTATTATCATAAGATTGAACATATTGATGACCTTCTTCATATTGAAAGGAATAAATGGGATATTAAATGCTTCTATTTTAATGGGGGATCACATTTATAATACTAATGATAACTTTAGAGTCAAGAGTGCATAATTGTTTCCTTTGGAATAGCCATATATGTACATTAATGATTCATATTGTTGGCAACATGAAGGCGACATGTTCACAGATTTGTTCCAACTACCTAGGGATGATTTATTACAGCCCTCTCATGTCAATTTACAACCATATTTTATGAGATATGATACATGTCCTTTTGAGCACTCTTATAGGGTTGTGATTCACCCAAGGTAGAAATTATTTCACAGCACAAATTTCCATCCATATTTTCCTTTTTTTTTTCTCAATATGTCATTGAATATTAGGCTGGGAAGTATATGTTGGGTGAAAAAATATCTATGGAACAAAAAATTTCTCAGTTGGTGGTTTTTTGTAATAATTTCCAGCCATATATAGAAGTCCAACAATACCTAAGTAAAACAATTTTCAAGTCTTGAATTTATACCCCATGTTTCATCCTTATCCTTGTCAAGAAACCACGAGGCATTTTTCAAGTCTCTTATGATTCCATACCAATCCTTGGGGAGTGACAGTGTATAGGAAATCCAATGTGGCCATTAATTGAAGTATGTGGATCATCCCTATGAGATGCAAGGGTTGCATCATGAAGTCATTTATTGGAGGAAGGATAAGCCATCATTGATATATTACAACCCCATCCAAAGATGAATAGAGTAGGCTCTTGGATGCACATGCCAATCTTGGTATGATTTTGTTGTTATTTTCTTCCCTCGTGAGATGGATTCTATTTTTTGTCATGGTGTAGAATCTACACTAGCACATGATCATCCTATGCTTGAAATATCCTTTTTTTGGACCATAACTAAGAACAAGGGTAAAAATTTTGGCATCGATCAAATGCTAGGGTCACTTCATTGGTTGTATGATTATACCTAGAATTTATATTGTCCTATAACATTAGGTCAGATAGTTGTAGGTCATGTTGTATGTTTCCTTTCATGTATCTTGATTGTATTTTATCACTTACTTTCTTTCAGTTATTGCTTGATCATATACATTTATAGTCAGTTTCAATTTTGATTTAGTATTGTATATGATATATAAAAAAAAAACATAAAGAGAAAATAAAATGGTGTAATATGATCTTATTTTTATTTCATTTTACCTTTCATCTACCACAAGGACTATATCTCCATGCTCGTCTTTACTAATAGTTTTTCATTAGAATGTAGTAGGAATTTTTATGTTTTATGCAAAGTATGAGTCTTTAATTTCCAAATATTGTTAAGGTCCTCATGCGCTCTACAGTGAGCACATTTCCCCATGTTGCAGCTAGATTATACCCCCTCACTTCTAGGGGTAACTAGAGAAAAACAAATTCTCCATGATCCACATTCAAGACATCATTTCCGATTATGAAATTTTGGGCTTCTCCACAGACAGTTGCTCATATATTCCTTCCATTACATGCTCATCTCACTCACATCATATGACACAACTCATTACACACTGAGCTACATTGTTTCAACACTTCATATTGAGTGATAATGTCAATGTTTAGGGACTGAAAATGGAAATCATGGGTTGAAATGGATAATGAATCATGATTATTTGAATTTATACTTTTTTCCTTGTTTAACCTTTGGGTCATCATCACCTCTAGTCAAGTCTTGTCACTCTTGGGAAAATTTGTACTACTAGGGGTAACGTGTCCATAACCCTTACCATACATAATATATTTCAGATATACTTCTCCATTTTTATTTTTTTTGTTTGGTTGTAAAATGTATCCAAAAAAGGTCCATTCTTCATAATCCCATCAGAAGAAGGGGCTTGAATTCCTAAATTTGATGCAACTTTATAAAAAATGATATAGAAAGAGAAAAAAGCCTAATTCAAAATGAAAGGAAAAGAAACAAACAAGAAAAGAAAAGTATTAAAAAACCAAGAAAGAAATTAAGCATGAGCTCTACACCATCACTAAGAGGCCATCACCCCAAGTCCTATGCACTGGATGCATACCTAACAAAAGGACTTAGTAAATAAAATGTCAAAATACAAAAAAGGTTGAAGCAATAAATAAAAATGAAAATGGGGGTTTGGAAAGACACAATGTTTAGGAAAGGGTACCTCATTTCCTAAGTTCTCCCTCTACAAAGCTTCTCATGAGGATGACTATCATATATGGCCTTGCATGCTAATGACAATCCACCCATGAAGTAAACATCAATCCATACCACATACCATTTCACATACTCCTTAATGGGTTCCTTGGGACATACTTCTTATCCTGGGCATGGGCACACCTGATAGGGGGTAATAATGATCCTCTAATACATAAACTTGGAAAATTGTATAACTTTGTAAGCTAGTGTGAAGTTTGAATAAGATACTTTACGAGATATATATAATGGAATACGTTGACATGACTCACTTTATATGTTGTGTTTGTTTGAATTGTGTACCTTGAATCTAGTATTCATGATGAAATGGACTACATGATCCCCTCCTTCAATGATGGATTTCACATATCCACATGCTTGGTTGACACTTGGATCCTTTATAGGATGTTGAAGGGATACTAGCACACTTTTGTTGAGGCCATCCCCGCTACTTGATTGAGGGAATTCCACCTTCTCTAGAGGATGTTTAACATTTTCATGAGGGTGTTTCAATTGGAGAGATTATGATCCATGTGGATATCATTGGTCACCCACCTTTTCCAACTGGCTCGAAACCGTTTTCTGACAATTTTGGCAATTTACTATTTTTAGTAATTTTAACTTACGGGACCATTTTGAGGGCCTAAATGAAGGTTTTTTGATATAGAGATTCTAAATGATATCCAAATGAATTATTGAGCCCCAAAAATGAATCTCCTTGATGATACCTTTCCAATGGGCTATCATATGCCTAAAACGGAGATCGTATGAAAAAGTTACGACCCCGAGAAGTTGATGTACTAACCTACCCAGACGGGGCCCACATGACTTTTGGCGCTTCATCTCCTAGGGTTAGGTTTTTGGATGTCTAGGGTTTTTGGAATTCATGTTTATTGTAAAAATTCCTTCAGAGCCTCATTTTAATCATCTTCTTGCGAATGAGTGCAGTCGTCACATCTCTTCTCAGAGATAAGCTGCCACCATTCCAACAAGCATGTTTATGTTGCATTTTAAAGTTTCAACTTATTTCCTTATTGAATAGAAAACCAATTTTAATGTATCTTTGTTATTTTGTGTTAAGCACATGTTAATAATCTGTAGTCATTTCATTCTGCTCATAAAATCTAGATCAGTGGTATTAGAGTGATCTGCTTCTTGTCGTCTTAATGCATGTCCCCAACAAGGTCGGAGTACAAAGAGTTGGGTCTCGAACTTGTTTCTCTTGAGGACAAAAGCTCTTGCACACCCAAGAGACCTCTCATGGCAGGAGAAAATAAATATGACAGAACAAAATATCCTTTCAAACTGTTGATTGAGTAATCCCTCACGCAACAAAGGAACGAGATGATGGATAGTTTCGCATAAATCCTTCGGTGGCTACCAACAGGCGACACATCTTCTTCGAGCGGAGGCGCCACCCCCTTCAAGGTACAAATAAACTTCGATATTCCTATATTTGATAGTTAGATAGATGCAGATGTTGTAGACAAGTGGTTGAATCTACTAGAAGGGTATGTTTCTATCCATAACTTTTTGAATAGAGAAAAGATTACTTTTGTGCTCCTCAAAGTCGTTCCCCATGTAAAATATTGGTGGGAAACTTTCTGTGAGCAAAAGGAAATAGAGGAACCCTCATTATTTACAATCACGACCACCTAGGAATCCTTCAGGGATGCTATTAAGGAACAATACTACCCTGTCGGAAGTTATGATGACTTGTATACCAAATGGACCACATTGTGACAAGAAAGAGACCAAGAAGTGCCAGATTTCACAAATATCTTTCATACCTTGCACACCAAGATGGGTATCAAAGATTCGGAGCGACATATGGTGCTCAAGTTTTGCATCACTCTGCATAGATACATCCAAACCAAAATGGAATTTTTGGACATCTCATCCTTGGGCATGGCCTACCGATATGTCATCAAAATCGAGCAGAAGCTTAAACAAAATACGCGGCAATTTGGGCCTGTGAACCCCTCACAACAAAAGACAGGAAAGGGCGGCCCCAACCCATAGAACAAAGGAGAGATAAAATATGGACAGTATCAGGACAACCAGTCCAATCCGTAAGAAAAGAAGGACCCCAGAAAGACAAAGAAAGATATCGGGAAGTGGTGCGACTTCCATAAGAGCCATTGGCATAACACTATTGACTGCCTCTCAAAATAGTCGCTGGTGGCCGAAGTGAAAGCCTCTAAATCAGATGTGGGTTTAGACTCTGAGCTAGAACCAGAAAGGGGAAGACAGATAATTGATGCAAAACCTAGTGCCACCATTGCTACCACCAAGCTCCATCCTGGTGAACCAGACGAGCCAGAAGAAGGAGAACGCCTCTTTCATTCACAGATGTGGGTAAAATGCACCCCGCTGCACTTCATCATGGATAGTGGTAGCCAGAATAACCTTGTCTCAACAGAGGTCATCAAGTAGCTGGCCCTACTGACAACACCACACCCACAACCCTACACCATTGGATGGCTCCACCAAGGAAGCGATCTCTGCATCAGCCAATAGTGTCAACTGTCGTACGGCATCAAGCCCTTCAAAGATGAGGTATTGTGTGATGTTTCTCCTCTTGAATTTTGTGATGTTATTTTGGGCCAACCTTATTTATGGAAATTCAATGATGTATATGAGTCTAGGCCTCATAGTGTTATTATTAATTTGAACAGGAAATTGTACAAGATACCCGAGGCAGTCCCACCTAGTGCTATTTCCTTGATTTCTACTAAGAAATGTAGGAAGGTCATCTCTCAGACGGGGAAGTTTGTCTTCTTCATCTTTCACTCTCAGAATAATCGAAAGATCACAGCCACATCCAGGGTCTCTACGGTCGACCTCTCCACACAGCAGAAGCAAGTAGATAACGTCATGGAAGAATACTCAGATCTCTTCTCCTCACCTACCGGGGTACCTCTGCACTGCCAGGTCAAGCACCCCATCAATCTAACCCTCGATGCACCGTTACCCAATGGGCCAGTCTATTGCTTCTCTCTGTTAGAGAATGAGGAGATCAAGCGACAAATCCAAGAACTTCTCCACAAAGGGCACATCTTTCCCATCTCATCACCTTGTGGGAGCCCAATCGTGTTGGTACAGAAGAAACATAGAACCTAGAGACTCTGCATTGATTATCGATATCTAAATAAAATCATAGTCATAAACCAATACCTAATTCCCAAAATCGACGACCTCCTTGATCAACTCACGTGAGCCACATACTTCAGTAAGATTGATCTAAAATATGGATACCACCAGGTCCCGATAGAACAAACAGATGTATGGAAAACTACCTTCAAGTCAAAGGAAGGCCTTTTTGAATGGTTGGTCGTGCCCTTTGGTTTGAAAAATGCTCCAACCACTTTCATGAGGATGATGGATGATATCTTGCGACCATTCACCAATAATTTTGTAGTGGTCTATATGGATGACATTCTCATTTACAACAAGACTTGGGCCAAACACTTGCAGCATATTCAGCAGGTTCTACACACCCTGTGATAGCACAAGCTATATGCCAACTTGGAAAAATGCTCCTTCGGCATGGATAGGGTCCATTACCTGGGCTACATAATTGAGCAGCATGGCATACATGTGGATCCAACCAAGATCCAAGTCATCCGTGACTGGCCAGCCCCAACCACACTCACTGAGCTTCGAAGCTTCTTGGGCCTTGCCAATTTCTACCAAGGTTCGTGTTGGGATTATCCCATATTGCATGGGCCCTCAGCTAAATAACTAGGGGTGGTGGTAAGGAGAAATTTGCGTGGAGTTGGTCCCAACAATAAGCGTTCGATGATTTGATGTAGTGATTGTGCTCAAACCCAGTACTCTCACTACCAGACCTACAACATCCCTTTGAGATCGAGACAGATGCTTCAGACTATGCAGTGGGCACCGTTCTCACTCAGTACAACCACCCCATGGCCTATCATAGTGAGACACTATCATATGTTGTATGTAAGTACCCTACTTATGACAAAGAAATGTACTCCATTGTGAAAGACTTCCTCCAGTGGAGACATTACATTCTTGGAAAGGAGACAGTCATCCAAACTGATCATAATCCACTGTAGTTCATGCAGACACAAGGAAAACTGTAAAATGATTGCCATCAAAAGTGGTCCACATACTTGCAACAATTGCACCTCAACATCAAGTATAAAACAGGAAGCACCAATCGCGTCATTTATTTCCTTAGCAAGCCACCCGCCGCGACACTCACCACGGTGCTAGAATCCTATGGCAATGAGACCTCTGGATGGCCCCAACTCTATGAGACAGACCCGGACTTCACCACCACCTACCAAATGTTGGGTGAAAATGTAGTTGTCGATGATTTCCATATTCAGGATGGGTTGTTGTGTCATCTGGGCCATATCTTTGTTCCATCAAGCGAGTGAGAAAAACTGATCTGGGAATCCCACTACAGTCAAGTGGTATGACACTTCAGCATCGAAAAGACAGTGCCGATGCTACAGAAACATTTCTACTAGATGAAACTTCGACATGAGGTCAACAAGTATATCAGGTCTTGCACTACCTGCGCTATTGCCAAATTGACCACTAAGAAACAGGGCATGTACACCCCTCTTCCTACTTCTCACAGGCCAAGGGAATCCATCTCAATGGACTACATGTCGGGCCTCCCATCCACCAAGAGGGGAAATGACTGTGTTTTGTGGTTTTTGATCTCTTTTCTAAGATGGCGATTCTGGTTTCCTGCAAGAAGAACATCATAGCAGAGGCCACTGCCAAACTCTTCTTTGAATGAGTATGGGTACATTTTGGAATCCCACAAACCATTGTTTCAGATCAGGATATTCGATTTCTCAGCACATTCTGGTCGAGCTTCTGGTCACTGTTGGACATCAATCTCACTGTTAGGACCACACAATGTACCTTTTTGCCTATACTTTTTGCCACCATTATACTCTTGATCACCTACATTTAGACTCATACTATCACTTTATCTGATCATCTCAAAGGTATACAACATCCCTTCTCATTACTATACGTTTAATCTGTTTTGCATGATATTTTACAGCACTCTCGTACTTAACTATTGATTAGAAATGCATAAGTGTCCAAAACTACAGATTAGCATTTGAGGCCTATTGCTGAAACATAGAACTGATGCTGAAACACGGAGCTGCTATACAGTCCGAGGTCACAGATGCTGAAACACGGAGCTGCCTTATAGTTTGAAGTCGCAGATGCCTAAACATGAAGTTGTTACACAGTCCAGAGCTGTAGGTACTGAAACACAGAGGAAACCACTAGAACTGACGATGTTGAAACACAAGGAAGCCGTCACAGTCAGCGGTCAACACAGTCAGAGCGCAATTCACGTGGCTGGAACAGCCCGTGAATTGCGATGTTGAAACAGCATCCACAACAACGAAGAAGAAGCTGTTACACCAGTCGTAACAGCAATATCTTATTCAGCTCCTGTAATAGCATTCGGTTGCGTAAGAATAGGACGTCCTATGCTGATTTAGAAAGAAGATCCGATTTAGGATAAGGCTCAGATATGCATTGTAATTATTATCGAAGGGATTTCCTCTT